>PVJL010002934.1:0-175270 GCA_004026885.1 Lyroderma lyra
ATTTTCTCCCATTCAGTTGGCTGTCTCTTTGCTTTATTGATAGTTTCTTTTGCTGTGCAGAAGCTTTTTAGATTAATATAGTCCCATTCATTTATTTTTGCTTTTACTTCCCTTGCCTTTGAGGTCAGGTTCATGAAGTCTTTCTTGAGTCCTAAGTCTATAAGTTTAGTGCAGATGTTTTCTTCTATACAGTTTATTGTTGCAGGTCTGATATGAAGGTCTTTAATCCATTTTGAGTTAATTTTTGTATATGGAGAGAGCTCACAGCTCAGGTTCATTCTTTTGCATATGTTTTTCCAGTTTTCCCAGCACCGCCTACTAAACAGGCTGTCTTTTCCCCATTGTATGTTTTTTGCTCCTTTATTGAAAAGTATTTGTCCATAAATTTGTGGGTTTATTTCTGGGTTTTCAGTTCTATTCCATTGGTCTCTATTTCTGTTCTTCTGCCAGTACCAAGCTGTTTTGACTACTGATGCTTTGTAATATAAATTGAAGTCAGGGAATGTGATGCCACCAGCCTTATTCTTTTTATGTAGTATTGCTTTGGCAATTTGAGGTCTTTTATGGTTCCATATAAATCTAATAATTCTTTTATCTATTTCATGAAAGTATGATTGTGGGATTTTAATGGGTATTGCATTAAATCTGTAGATTGCTTTGGGCAGAATGACCATTTTAACAATGTTAAGTCTTCTATCCATGAACAGGGAATATTTTTCCACCTCTTAAAGTCTGTTCCAATTTCTTTCAAAAGTGTCTTATAGTTTTCCATGTATAGGTCTGTCACATTCTTTGTTAAGTTAATTCCCAGGTATTTCATTCTTTTTGTTGTGACAGCAAAGGGAATTGACTCCCTCATTTCTTTTGCTGTGGATTCGTTGTTTGTATAAAGGAATGCTGTTGATTTTTGTACATTGATTTTGTATCCTGCGACTTTACTATATTCGTTTATTGTTTCTAATAGTTTCCTGGTGGAATCTTTGGAATTTTTTATATAAAGGATCACGTCATCCACAAATAGTGACAATTTGACCTCTTCTTTCCCAATTTGGATACCTTTGATTCCTTTCTCTTGCCTGATTGCTGTGGCTAGAACTTCTAGTACTATATGAAATAGCAGTGGTGACAGGGGGCATCCCTGTCTTGTTCCTGATTTTAGGGGAATAGGCTTCAGCTTTTCCCCATTCAGTATGATGTTAACTGAGGGTTTGTCACATATAGCCTTTATTATGTTGAGATACTTTCCTTCTATACCTATTTTATTTAGTGTTTTGATTATAAATGGATTTTGTATCTTCTGTTAACTGTATTAATTTTAATTGTTTTCTTGGCATTTAAATGGTTCTTCCAAATTTTAAAATTGCCTTAAGTTTTATGAATGTTTAAGAGTTTAAGAGCATCCAGGGGCTGTGATTCACTAAAAAGAAAACATGAGATATATGCCTAGTATATTAACTGTTTACATTTCCTAACCAATGTGATATTAATTAAATACTAATGAGCAAGAAACCAAGAATCTATACATATCTTAGGAACTTTTATAAAGATTCCCACATATATATAATGGGGGTTCCAAGTTATATAATAATAAAATTAACACCAGAATTATCTCTTTTAAATTACAAAATAGTAAAAAAGTAAAAACAGTGTCTACAAAAAACTGTAGAGGATATAAAAATATTATTGATTTAAAATACAAAGTATAAATTAAAAATCATTTTTATAAAACCATCTACTGACCTGAGAATTGTTTTTAATTCCCATTTGGTAACAAAGAAAGATTATTAGCAGTATACATAATATAAAACCTGAATGTTTCAGAATAAAAAATAAATATGAAAATATAGAAAAAAAATTCAGAAATTTTATAAATTTTCCAATTACTCTTTGTGTCTTTGTGTCTTTCTGCACTGCTTATATATTTGTATACACGTATGTATATATGATGAATGAATATTATATGTATATATTCTGTATAAATAACATTTGGGGAAAATATATACAGTGTTATTAGTATTTTATCACAACCACTTTTCTTTAATTGTAATTATCAAAGATTTTACTATTTTTGAAATTGATTTTGTGAAAGAAACCCAACTGTATTTTAAAGAAAGTACATAATATCAAAACAACAGCTAATAAAAAGTTATGATTACAATATGCAAGATGTTCTTGGAGGCTTTTCCTAGGACAGTAAGCTAATTGCTGTCTTGTAGTATCTCATTTGATGACAAAACACTGATCAGTTTATGTCTTCACTGAATCAATAGAGACACCCCTTCTTGAAGAATACACTTTGAATATATCTACGTTATATGTCATATTCAGGCCAAAATCCGATCTGATTTATTCACTATTTTATTTCCCAAATTCTGTCCCTATGCCGGGCACATGAAAGACTTTCAATAAATATGCATTTAATTAAATAAATTAATAAGAAGTTGCTAGTCATTGAGATTAAGCATATAATCAAGGCATCACTGATATGTTAATAAATTACCTGATAGTTGAAAACTAAATTGAGTAAAAAATTATAGATAAGAAACAGAAAAGCAGGACCAAATCCTAAGAACTCCTCTCTCCTCTCATAAAATTGGAAGTAGATTAAGAATAGAGGTGACAGCAAAGGAAAGGGAGAATTGATTTCTAGGGCACAAGAGGAAATCTAGGAAACTGTGGTGTCTTGAATACAGCAAAAGAAGAATACTTCAAGAATGGTGATGTCAGTTGTATGAGGGCTACTGAGAAGTAGGGTAAAATCAGAATAGAGAAATGTTGCTTTAATTTAGTTACATGGAGATTATTGATGACCTAGGAAAAGCATATTCTGTGAGGCTCAGTAGGAGATTATTTTAAATAGATTTTATTTGTATTAAAGGTCATTTTAAATCTCTAGATATGGTGGCCTCCTGTTCTGGAAGCCAGATTTGGAGTAGGTTAAAAAATGATAGAGAAATTGAAAATATATATATATTTTAAATAAAATAACTTGGATATATCTAACTTTATACTTTTCAAATTATCACATATACTTACACTCATCTACTCCTCAAGAAACTCTTTTGAATTGAATGCTCAGATAATATATCTTATCTCATAACAGTGACACCTATCATATAGTGCAGCACAAAGCAGATTAAATTCTGGCTTTTCTGATTCACGGCCCAGTGTTCTTTTCACAACAAAATATAATACAGTACTCTCTGAATTACACCTTAACTATAAAATGACATAAGAATTTAATACTTTCTAAGAATTTAGACTACTATTAGCAATTAAATCTAATTAATAATGGCATCTTCTAACTACTATTACAGGCTTTTTCTAAAGTCTTCCTGCTGGTAATTTGATTGGATTAAGTTCTGAGGAACAACCTAATGATTTTGAGGTTCTAGATTTCAACAGTATTTCCCTAGAGTGTTAGAGTATCTTACTCTCAAAAAATTAGTTTGGATCTTTAATTAATTAATTAAATAACATATTATTCCCAGTGATGTACATGTTGCTATATTAAAGCTAAAGAACACAAATTGATATTTTATTCATATGTACAATTAAAAATGGACACCTGCTTAAAGAAATAATGAAGATCATAACACAGAAACATCAAAGGAAAGCATTATGTTGACTTGAAGAACCAAAATGAGAGAAAATATTGAAGAGAAAATAGTGGGTATAGAAGAACAGAGAAAAATAAAATAATTACAAAATCAAGTTCATTTCATTGGAGATAGCATTTCTGATTTATAATTCCATATAGAGATTATATAATCTCATGGACTAAGTATCATCATACTAATATAAATTGTTCCATTCAGCCTGATTTTTAACTCCTGGAACACTACTAATTTTTCCAGCAAACAAAAAAATGTCTCATAAAAATTCTACTTTAAAGATTTTGCTCAAATATCTCATTCACAATACAGTCATTCCTGACTAACCCAGCTAATGTGGATCTCTCTACCATGGCATACGTTCCTGTAGTCCAACTATTGATTTCTGGTCATTCTTTAAATGCCCATTTTTCTTTTCACACAATCTTATCTTTTAAAATTATCATGTATACGGGGGGCATGGACACCATCTCTTTATAAAGCCCTAGGAAAATATAGAGACTTTCAAATATTGGTTATACCAAACCTAATGAGTTTGGATTTGGGCTAATAAGCACAGATGCTGCTGATCTTTTAAAAAAAACGTCTTTTCCAGTTTGTTCAATGATAGTGACGTAAGAAGATGGTTTTTTTAAACTAAGCAATATCACCCCAATAAATTACATGAACAAATAAGTACATGTAATTTATTGGGGTGACATGGTTTTGTAAAATTGTGTAGGATCCAAGTATACGATTCTATAATACATCATCTGTATAGTGCATTGTGTGTTCACCACTCAGAGTCATTTCTCTATTATCACATATTTGACCACTCCACCACCCTCTTCCCTTACCCTCTGCTAACTACTAACTGTCATCTGTGTCTACAAAGTTATTTTTGTTTGTATTCTTTATTTGTTGCTTATGGCTTTATATCCCACATATGAGTGAAATCATATGGTTCTCAACTTCTTCTGTCTGACTTATTTTGCTTGCATGTTAATCTCAAGATCTATCCATGTTGTCAGCAAATGGCACTATTTCATATTTTTTATGGCCAAGTAATATTCCACTGCAAATATGTATCACATCTTCTTTATCCATAGTCTATTGAAGGGCATTTCAGTTGTATCTATGTCTTGGACACCATGAATAAAGCTGAAATAAACATAGGGTTACATATATCTTTACAAATAAATGTTTTCAGATTTTTTGGGAGGTAGATATCAAGAAAAGGACCTGTTGGGTTATATGATAATTTTATTCTTAAATTTCTGAGGAATTTCCGTAATGTTTTCCACAGTGGCTATATCAATTTACAGTCCCACCAGCAAAGTATGAGGGTTCCTTTTTCTCCACAACCTCTTCAACATTTGTTATTACTTCTCTTGTTTATAATAGCCATTCTGACAGGTGTCACATGGCATCTCACTGTTGTTTTTATTATTTCCACAATAGCTACTTTTTCATATATCTGTTGGTCATTTATATGTCTTCTTAGGAAAAGTGTTTGTTCAGGTCCTCTGCCCATTTTTAATTGGACTGTTTGTTTTTTTATTGTTGAGTTGCATGAGATCTTTATATATTTTCATTATTAGCCCTTCATCAAAAGCACTGTTTGCAAATATCTTCTCCCATGTAGTTAGTTGCCTCTATTTTGTTGATGGCTTCTTTTTCTGTGTACAAGTCTTTTAGTTTGATATAGTTCTATATGTTTATTCTTGGTTTTACTTCCTTTGTCTTTAAAATAAAATTCATAAAATCATCTCTGAACCCAAGGTTCACAAGTTTACTTCTTGAGACCCAGAATTTCTATTTGGTTCTTTTCAAAATTTCAATCTCTTTGGCAAAGTATTCATTTTGTTCATTGATTATGTTTCTGTGTTAATTAAACTGCCTACCTGAGTTTTCATGTATCTCCTTGAGTTTTTTCAGAACTGCAATCTTGAATTCGCTGTTAGTTAAGTTACATATTTCCATGTCTTTATTTTCCGGAAATTTTGAAATTCTTTTTCTGAGCTCCCTCGTTACCTTGGTTGTTCATTGTAATTGATGGACAAGTTCTCTTTTTAGGCATTTACAGGAGTTAATCCTGTAGCAGGATGATACAAAGAAGTATTTCTTTTGTTTTCCAGTAGATAGCACTGGAGCATATTATTTTCTCTTGCCTTGTTTTGATGTCTCATGGTGGAAGACTGCCTAGGGAGGTGGGCAACTGCTCTGTGATCAGTTTGCCTAGGTTTGAGGGCCCAATTCCCATGGGAGAATGTGATGGGTGAAGGGGTTCTGAGTCCCTGAAATCTTCATGCTGCTTCTGCAGCTAGAATCAGAACTGTGCTGCCTTAAACAGTCTTGAGTGCCTCAACTGGGATCAGGTGTGAAAGGTGAGGTTGGGGTGGGATCAGAGAGCTTGCTGTGTATTTGTGGTTTGCGCTCTTCTGAGTACTGGTAACTGCCAGACCACAGCTTCCTTGCCTATCTCCACCCTTGTCACTGGGATTAGCCACAGTGCATGCATCTGCCACCCTGGATTGTCTCTCCAGTTCTCAGGGCTGTAAACACTCTACCCTTTAACATGACACTGCTGCAGTTTCTTCTAGGGCCCACTGTTATCCATGGGAGGGTGCAGGGAGGGTAGCTGTGGGAAGGTGGGGGGAAGGTGGCTTTGTTTTTTGCCTGGCAGTAAGGACTCTTAGACCATACTTATCACACTTCCATATTCAGTCTTTGCTCCTGAGGTCTCTGCTCCAATCACTGGGTTTAGCCAGCAATCAGTATTATATGCTGATTACCCAGGCAGGAATGCTCAAGGCCACTGGTACACCTATAGCCCGAATCCTCTCCTCTTGCAGGATGACAGTGAGCTCTGACCTGTGTCCCCACTCCTATCTCTGTTCTCCCTCCTTCCCTCCTTCCCTGTTCACCCTGATTCTCCCACCTTCACATGTTTTGATCACAGATGTCTCAGATGTATTTGTGTGTTGCCTGGGGAATCATTTGTTGAATTATAGATGTTCAACTTGTAAATCAAGTGGAGACGTAAAGGTGGACCTCTCACTCTACCATGTTTCTGATCAAGAGATGTTTAATCCATGTCTTTCCCACCTCAATTAGGAATTCCTTAAATATTCAGTTATTCATATAAAACAGTGGTTCCCAACCTTTTCCCACTTGTGAACCCCTTTTAAAGTCATTTCTATGAATTGTACTCCTTGTTTTTAAAATAGCTGTTTTTAAATACTGACTTTTGTTCAGTGCCTATCTTAATGTAAAATAGTGAAAATACATAATAAGTTAGGAAAGAAAAATTACTACTAACAGTAAAAACCACAGATTTAATTTTACCATATTCATAACACAATTAAATATTGATAATGATGATAAAATATTTAAACATTAAATAAAAATACTACTTGAAAAGAATTGCAATTAAAGGCAATGTACTTACTTTTACTCAGTCAATAACTGAACTGATCAACAGTCTGCCTACAGATGTATTCATATGCTTGGGTAAGTTCTAAAAATGTCACAAATGAATTGGTCTAAAATGTGTGTAATGATTGGTAGAAGTGTAGTTTGGGGGAAGGGTTCATAGCCACCCCTTCACCAATCATCAGTCACAATTGTGATCAAACTTTGAAGCATCTCCATTAATGGTGATTCAAACTTAACATTTATTGTTCCGTACTGATGTTTTGCATTTTAAAACTTTACTTGTTTTTTGCCTTTACTGATTATTTTTTTCCCCGTACCCCTGAATGGCCCAGCAAATACTCACTGGGCATATGCATACCACTTAGGAACTGATGACATAAAACAGACACTTTTTACTGAAGTTGTAAGAAGATGATCTAAATGTTTCTAGAAGCAATTGAGTCCTATTTAAACCTGCAAAAACTGGTAGTTACTTATATGCTCAGAATTCTAGTGGATCATCCCACCACTACCATCAATTGTTCGGCATTTTTCTGGTGGCCTCAGTTGGTTGGATTTGTGAAACTTAATTTCCCCAATTCTCTCTCACCAAAATCAGGTCTCTGACACAATGGGATGGGATTGCACTGGTAGACTGTAATTATCAAAGAGACCAGTGGTATAATTTTATTTATTTATTTTTTTAATTCACTATAGAGAGAGAGCATATGGGCCTTAAAGGATCTTGACTCCCCATAAATGTCTTCATCCAATTCAGTGAATATTAAAGTAACTTATACAAACTGTGTTAGAGATAAAAATTCATATTCACCATCAAACAATATGGTCTCCTGTTACCTTTTTAAGTCTTGAATTTATAGGAAACAAAGTCCTTTAAATCTCTATAGGCCTTAATATTTTCCTCTATAACCACTATTTAATCCTGCTTCACAGGCAGTTTCAAGCATTACACAGGCACTAAATGTTCCATTTGTCTATCAATGCTTGAAACATTACTTGCAAATACAACCTTGTCAATGACGTCTTTCACAGTTGTTTTCTTTACTTCTAGAATAATCAAAGAAAGCCCTCATATTCATTTAACACATCATGTCTCCTGGAAACAGGAAACACAAATATCCATTTAAAATAAATGTAGAGACTCACATCATGGGAAAGAATACTTTAATTGTGTCTTAAGCATACAATTTAGTTATCACTGTATATAGTTCCCAGTGGAAACATTTTGTTTATTTGTTTTGTTTGAAGCAGTACAACTAGAGTTTATTTTTGCCCACAATTAAATCGTCATAGATTCTAAGTGCTTTCACAATTTAAATGGTTTCATATTAATGTACTTGGCGGGAAGTACTCATTTATGTGGTTCATTCTCTCAAGGACTTTAGGAATGAAGTGTGTGCCTGGAGGGGGCCAGAGGCCACAGAAACTGTCAGAATCCAGAGGCTCACGTTCTGTCCTGAAGTCCAACAGAGCCTAGTGGTCTTCAAAGCAGTCTTATAATTACAGTTGGCATATTTTCTCCCTAATGTGGTATCCACGTGTTTCTTTTTTAGGCCATTTACATTTCCTCCTGAATATTTACTCATGAATATATAATATATTTTCAAGGAAAATCTCTATGGACTTTTGAGTAGAAGAACCGTAAGAACTAATTAAATATTGTTACTATAGTTTTCAATAATTCTTTACAAATGCTTTAAAAAGAGGTAAATGAAGATTGTGGTTTAATCACCTCATTGCATTAAAAATTCATCGTTTAAAATTTGCCTAATAAAAAGTCATTTGCCATGCACAGTCAGGCACAGTTTTGCTATTAGAATTCACTTGACCTTAAGCATGTTAACTGCAATCCTAAATTAGCATCTATTTTGTTTTGTTTTTGTTTGGTTTGTTTTTCATAACTTACCATTTATATTCTGATAGCTAAACTTTTATATTAGAAAAATTATAATGTGTTGTTCAAACTCTATGAAGTCATGTTTTAGCGTTATCTGTGTCATATGTCAAATAATGAAGTTATACAAAATTCTGGGCTCCCTTCAATTTCATTTCTACCATTGTCCCCAATGGCTTCTGTATGATATTCATCAGATTTATGCTAATAATAGAACTGAGCTGTTAGCAAAGCAGTTTCTTGCCCTCACAGTTTTATGTCCTCCTCCTGTATTTTGCAAAGACAGTCCTTAAGAAATCATTCTGAACATACAATTAATTAAGGCTTTTCTTTTTGACTCAAGTCATCCTGCAATACAATGTTAATAGGGGGTAGCAGTTGGAGAGTTTCTCTCTCCTTTATCCTACAATTCATAGCATTATCCATTTTACATTGCATTTTATTTCTTTGCACAACTGACCCCCATATCAGACTGAACAATAATTAAGTTTAGGGACTATACCACATGTAGCATTGCTTTTATTATATAGTAAGTGTTTTAAGAAATCTGTAAAACCATCAAGATAGCATTTTCAACACTAGAAGTCTGGTGAAGGTCAATAGATTTCTAAAACCCCATTCAGTTAATAACAAATTAGAGTTAGGCTATATTTTTGCAGTACAGCAATAAATGCAGCTAATGAAAAAATATCAATAAAAATTTATCTTTGTTCAAGCAGAACAAGAGAAGTAATTAATTTATAAAATGGTAAGGAACATAAAAACATTTAGGATTTAACAGATCTGTCATCTTAGAACAGAGCATCGCAAAACAGTTTCTGAGGGAAAGAGACTAGTAGCAGCTAAGTTTTCATATTTCAAAGAAGCTTTAAGTCCAAGCCAAGGTATACAGATGGTGAGAGGAGTCCAAAATAGCTTTCAAGCAACGTTTTAAAATTATAATTGTTATTATTTTTATGAAGCAAATCCAGAGAATAATATGAATTGAGGTCAAGATAAATTTGTTTTATTCAAGCTCTCTATTATTTTTTCATCATTAATGTCAATTCCTTCAGTGTCCACAATAAATATATATATCGTTTTATATTCTGTCTCAAATATTATCATTCAATTTGAGAAGATGCATTAGAACTATCAGAGGCAATTTTGAGGTTAAACTATATTTGGAGTTCTGTAAAACAAGCCCCCCTCCCACATACACACACTCAAATTTGTCTTCTAGTTTTTAGGAAATTATACTATTTTAAAATAATGAAAAAAATCTGCTTTTTTATACCATATTATATGTGTATGTTATGTATTTAATGCCATCTTGTGTTTATTTACACACACAGATTGGATTCTCACATCAGAATATTCTCTTTTTCATATTATTCATTTCTAAGCAACATTGTTTGATTGCTTTTATGTTTGCCTTAGTTATTATATAAAGCCAAAAACTATTGGAAAGACCACTAGAACAACACTGAGATCACAAAATGGAAGACTATATTTACATTATTTTAGTAGAATAATTTTTATGAAAGGAACAAAACAGCATAGTAATTTTCTCATTAGATAATATTAATGAATTATTTTTTAAATGATTATTTCTTAGCTATTAATTACATGAAATTACACTCTCTTTATAAGTAAGAGTATATGGATTTTTGTTGTGTCTCATGAACTAAATTAAGTTACCTTGAAGCTTAACTTGGCATTACTAGACTGGTTGGCAGGGCAGTAGAAAATAAAAAAGAGTGGCCTGATTGATGTCGTCATAGATTTCATTATGGTCCTAATCCATGAGGCCATATAAAACTGTGAAGAGTTCCATGCTTTCTTTTCATTTGGTATAATACTAATTAAAACTTAATTGCTCTTTCCTTAAACAACATAAGTATCTTGATACTTCTTTATCTTCTATGTGTTATGTACAATTGTTAGATATCCAAATTATAGCTCTTCATTTGTTAAATGCTTACAGAGAATTCGACAAATGCTACACATGTAGTAACTAAAAATAAACAGGCCTTTTTAAATCTACTGAAACTCTACATGAAGCTTGAATAAGGTCATATCATATAAAGCCGAAAGAGATTGTCAAATTGATAAATTTCAACGAAGCCTCAGTAAGTTCAGTAAAAAGTAAGAAATAAAAGTCATGAAGCTCATGATTCAGTAGCCCTACTTAGAAGCACTATTAAATGGGCTTCTCAGTAGATCAAAATACTCTGGGATCTTGGCATATAGAAATTACAGAGGTTAAACACTTAAATGTTTAACCATATGTATTTCCCAATTTACAAAGTGGGAGAGGTGGTATGGTATATTGAACTGAAAATGAGATTAAAAAACCAAAAGAATAGGTATTTGGATACCAACTAAATTATTATTTTTTTATTCCTAGAGAACACAAACTGTGTGAGATCACTTTTTATCTGTATAACGAGACCAAGAAAATGCTCCAAATCAAAAAGAGATCAGAGGTATAACAATTAAATGCAATTTGTGACACTGGATATGTTTTTTCACTAAAGACATTATTAAAATAATTGGAAAATTCTGAATAAGGTCTGTTTTAGATCATCATATTGTATCACTCTTAATTTCCTGCTCTTGACGGTTACACTATGCATATGTAAAGAAAATGTCTTTGTTTTAAAGGAAATACACACCAGAGTATTTAGAGGTCCACTAGTTAGTCTGAAATAGTTTAGGGAAAAAGAAATAAAGAGACTGAAAAAGGAAAATGATAAACCAATATGACAAAATGTCACATTTTGGGGAATGAAGGACATATGGAAATTCTTTGTTCAACATACTTTTCTGTAAATTTAAAATTACATCAAAATGAAAAGTCGAAAATGTTAGTAAGTTATGAATGAGAATATCTTTTCCCATTATGAAATTTAATTTGATGTATGAAACATAGTAGTTGCATAATATCTGTTATGTGTGCTCAACAAATTAGAATTATATTATAGCATGACTAATTTATGTGTGTGATAGTGTCGAGTAAAATATGAGATCTTTTATCATACAAATATGTTTTTAAAATAAAATCTAATTTTATGTAATCCTTATGATCATGTGTAAATAAAGTGTTTAAAGACATTTACATTGAGAGCATTCCCAATGGGACCCAAAAGGTGTAAGAATAGCACAAGTAGCCTCGGGGAGAGTAGGCTCCTCCCTTTCTTCCCGCCTTCCTTCAACCCCTCCCACTCTCCCTGACCAAAGCCTTTGGAATGAACCACAGGGCTGAAGGAGGGCTTTCTGTGGACCAAGCAAAGGTACTAAAGCTAGATCTGGTGTTTGAGGAAGGTGGCATCTTCCATGGGCTCTGTCTCTCTTCTCTCAAGATGCCCAGGTTCTCTTGGGAGATACTCAGGCCTAGCCAAGTTTGTAAGTGGTTTTCTTAGGTGAGCTCCGTCCTTGGTCTTAGACAACAAGACTTGACTTTCCATTCCTGGCTGCTTTTTCTCTTGTAGTATTCATCTTCATTGATACTGGTATGTAAGTGGGTGTATTTTGGGGAGGAAAAGAGACGACTTTGTTTATTTTAGTTGTATATCAGAAGCTGCCTCGAGTCTAGGCATTCAGATTGGGGATTAATGTTCCAACTGACAACGGCCTTCTGTATGCTTAAATTTCCTCAGTATCTGTCAGAAATTCTGTCTATAGGAAAAATAGAAAATGAGGATTCAGGCATCCTGGCTTCTCAATACACTTATCCTTCATTTTAATACAACATATAACCTCACAATAAGAAGCACTTTTGAGAGATTTCTAATCCCCTAGGGTCTTCCCGTGATGCTTGTACAAGGATTTCTAAGATGTCTAAATGAATGCTACTATGTGCAATTTATGTAGTCTACTGAAAGCAAAATCAAGCCATAATCAACAGTTAAATGGAGAAGAGAGAAGAGAGAATTAACCAAGTGCTTAAGGTGTAATATGGAAACATTTAATCATAACTGGAATATTATCATACAAAAGGGCAGATTACAGCCAAACATTATGAAGAACAATGATCAGGACCACTCTAATGATCCTGTAATCTGGCAGACTTCCTCTTGCAAACATCCTTCATCTTAAAGTAATGAAGGATTTCTACTGGAATAATAACTAACCTGTATATGTCAGGTTAAAAAAAATCAATTATAATTTATTTGCAATTAAAATAGCAAAATGGTATCTTTTGCAGCCCACAAACAGGAAAAAACAATTTTGAGTCCACCCTTGGGCAGGAGATTAGTGAGCATCCTAACTGAGGAAGGCCTGCACACTTATTCTAGGGTGTGCAATACTTCAACCAGGAGGGTTTCCTCATTTTCTCTGTTATTTCTGTCTTCTTTCTGCTACAGTCGCCCCAGATAATAATAATAAAAAAATAACAAAGACAGACATCTTAATGCATTGAACATTGTAGGGAAATTCCCATAGGTATTTTAATGACTGCTGTAGGAATGAGAATATCTTGCTCAGTCCTCATAATATGGGAGTACATACCTAAAGGACATATTGTCCTTTACAATGGAGTACATTAAATCTATTTGAATATATAAAGTGCCTGAAATTTGTAAAGGCAATATTATTTTAATGAAATTAAACATATACTACTTAAATAAAAAATAGTTCAATCGAAGATTTTCTGTACAATATGGTGCTTAGAATATTTATTTGAAAGTCTGCCAATGACATCAAACAGTTCAAATATTACTTTGTATGAAAAGCCCAGAAATGTTAACCTTGATCCTATTCTCTTTGAAAAGGGAAATATTTTAAAAGAGAAAAGTTATACAGAACTTAAGGATGACATTAAAAATCTTTCTTATGATAATGTATTTTTCTAAAATATGCAGATATTAATTAAGGGTGTGTGTGTGAGTGTGTGTGTATAAGAGAGGAAGAGAGAGTTAAAGATAGATAGATATGTGGGAGTGAAAAACTGGTTTATTTGATGTCCTTTCCACAATTAATTTCCTTTTTGTGGCATGCATGTGAGTGCATATGCGTGCAGACACACACACACACACACACACACACAAACGAGTCTGGCACAAACGAGGCATGTACCTGAAAGACTATTTCAGTAGTGAAAGTAGTGTGTGAATATAATAATATGTTGTCAAATACTAAACATGTTATATACCTACCCTTAAAATATGTTAACATAAATGGTCTTTACATGAAAAGTTAACACAGTATTTTTTTTACAGAATATGATATTGAGGTTAAAAAGATAAGTTAACCCAGAAAAAAGTTAGTCAATCCGAAGGGAAAGGTAAAATTTGAACACAGAATTGCGGGAGTCTAGACTTGGTATTCTTATATTTTGTATGTTTGTTACAAAAATTTTCAAACTTCTCAAAATATTAGAGAAAATATCATAAATGATCTCCTGTATGCCCATCACTCAAACAACTATTGAAAATTTTGCCTCATTTGTTTTACCTATTATTTATTGTTCTTTCTTTTTGATAAAGCACTGCAAAGCTAACTTTATACATTATGACATTTCATCTGCAAATTACATCTCTATTCATCCTTTCAAAAATATGGACATGTTTTACATAAGAATAAGTCCATTTTTACATGTAAAGCAAAGTTAAAAATATTATTTATATTATCAAATATTCAGTTTATAATCAAATTTCTCTGATAGCTTTAGAAATATTTCTTAACTGATTTGAATCAAGAGCCAATCCACACTTTGCATTGACTGCTGTGTCTCTTAAGTTCATTTAATAGAGAACAGCCCTCTCCCTATTTTTTTCATACCATTGTTAAAGGAACCAAATGTTCTGCATTCTGGATCTTTATGTTTTATTCCTTTTACTGTCATTGAAATTGTTCCTTTCCTCTCTCACATAACCTGTAAATCTACCTGTCTAGTGTCTTGATTTGATGGTAGCGCTGCTATTTAGAAGAAAAATATTTCATAGGTGGTCCTATTACTATACATTGCTTTAGAATTAGCCCTACAAGCCTAGAAGAAAGGGTATAAGATTCAAAAATGATGCTCTTTTCAATATGAAACATTAACTCCCTTTACACTAGTTCATGAATTTCATCTGTGGGGACGACTGTTAACACAAAAGTCCAACTGAAGTCCAAGATGTGCAATGATCAGATTTTTTTTCTGGGAAAATAGTTATAAATGGTAAATGAAAGATTAGTGCCAGCCTATATAGTCTATCACATCCTATATAGTCTATACACTCAAAAAAATCTGATATTCAACTGCCAGAGCTCTGGCAGACAGTCTTGATCGTGAAGTCCCTGGAGGAACTTTTGTTAGAAAAGCTAGAGTAGATACTGCTCAGCAGGGAGGTGTCCATGTGTCTGACACATGTACTCTTGGGGTTGCAATACAGAATCATCCACTTTCTTCCCAGGAAGCAGTTACCTCATTCACAATGTGAAAAAATGATGGAAAGAATACAGTAAAAATCAAACAAAAAAAGCCAAGTGATAAAGCCAGAAGGATACCTGCTCCACAGTATATGCATGTATATTTATGCACACATGTGTGCGCCTGTGTGCACACACACACATAGTTTTTGACATCCAAGAAAAGACAGGATGACTCTGAAGTGTTTATATCAGAGTTATCATAAACTGAATGAGGTGACTATGGTTAGATCAGTGAAAGGGAAGCAGAAGAGTGATATTCAGAAATACATTCCTCTGAAGACAGAGGGATTTGTAGAAACAGAAAGGACTCAAAGTCTGTCCTTCAGTTTTGAACTTTGCTAACTTTGTCTGCATGAAGATGTCCAGATCCTGTTTCAGAACAAGCACCCCAAGATCAAGACATTTTGTCACAGTTCAGAGTTAAAATGTGTTTAGTGGTTCAGAATTATGTTCCATCTTAGCCTGAGAGAAACCTTTACAAGGCAAAATCCTGTTCTTGGCATCCTTACTGTGTCTTGGCACACCTTTAGCAAAATATTTGCTATCCTCGTTTTGGTTTCATATATAATATCGATTGATTGACGTTCAGTGAGTGCATTGCTAACTGAGTTAAGCCTTAGTCAGTCATTGCAGGCATTATTTTGTTGTTGTTGTTGTTGTTGGTACTATTATTTACTTTTCACAGTTGTTCCTGAGCAGAATCTTTAAGTAAATTGGATAGTGACAGAGAAGTTAATAGCACAATGCATTCGTTTGCTAGAGCTGCCATACCAAAGTACCACAAACTGAGTGGCTTCAACAACATGTATTTATTGTCCCAGAATTCCAGAGGCCAGAAGTCTTAGAACAAGATGTCAGTAGGGTTGGTTCATTCTGGGGGCTGTGAGGAAGGATCTGTTCCATGATTGTCCCCTGGCTTTTGGTGGTTTGCTGACGATCTTTGGCATTCCTTGGGTTGTAGAAGCATCGCCTTGATCTCTGCCTTCATTTTCACATGATGCTCTCCTGGATGTGTGTCTGGGTCCAAATCTCCTTTCGTAAGGACACCAGCCATTGGATTGGGGCGCCATCCTACTACTCCAGTGTCACATCACCTTAAGTAATTACATCTGCAGTGACTTATTTCCAAATTTCTACATTCTGAGGTACTGTGGATTAGGACTTAAACATTTGAATTTTGTGGAACACATTGCAACTCATAAGACTCAATAAACAAGTTGTACTTAGATGATACACTATGTGGGCTTCTTCTCCTCAGCACTATTGACTTTCTGCACTGCTGATTTTTTGTTGCGGTGGGGTATGGGCTGTCATTTGTGTCACAGGATGTCTTTAGCAGTGTCCCTGACCTCTGTCGACTAGAGTCAGTAGCAACTCCATCCCCAGTAATTCCCCAGTAATGACAATCAAAAATGTCTTCAGACATTACCAAATGTCTCTTGGGGGCAAAATGGCCCCCGGTGAGAACACTGAACAATTAGATAGTTTTAAGTTATTTCTGTATATCCATGGAAACTTATCATAAAAAGAGAAACAACTTGACCCTAATTATTCCCCTAAGCAGTATCTATGAAACAAGAGTTAACTTTTTCAAACAGGTCCATTTGTATTTGGATGTGTGTGTATGTTTAAATGAGGTAATTATTTTTCTGTCTGGATATAAAGATAGTTTGATATAAAATACATTGCTCTACCATCTCATCTTGTATCTACCTGCATTTTTATTTTGATCTCTTATAACAATAAACTGAAAATGTAGTCAGGCGCAGGTAGTGGAGGGTTCTGTGTTAACAGGGGGGAAAAGCAGCATATACTTCTGCTTATGCACAAAATGATGATGATTTAAAATAGACATATGTGTGTTTATGTGTGTGGGGTATACTCAGATGGGCTTGCCAAAGAATTGGCATAAAAATTTATTTTTATGGTCAAGAGAAACAGGACAAGTGGAGCCATATATGTTTTGGGAGTTGTAACCCTGTTTTGGCATGGATTATGTTATTAACTAAAAGCACATGAACAGCCATCATAGATAAATTTTTAGCAATAGACAATAAAATTGGTTTGTGTTAAAGCGTCTAATATAACCATCAGAAAACTAGAATTTTAGCTGGAGAATTTCTGTGTCCATATAATTAGAACTATGCTTCAAAAGACAGCTCTAAATAAATTCCATTGATTTGAAAGAAAAAAAATCCCCATTCTTTTTACATTTGTTTTTGAAGCCATTTTTAGAGTATCTTAGTAATTTTGATGAGATGAATATAATATCTTTTGCTTGCCCTGAAAAGATATGAAGAAGAAATGTAGACATTGTTTTGCCAAATGGTCCCAATGTCTATGACCCAAATGACTCTCTTGACAAGAAATATAACAAATTTAGATTAGTTGAGTAAACTTTTTAACTCTTTAGTTTTCTTTTCTGTAAAATAGGCATAATATTCTCTAAGTTGGCAATATTATTCATAAAAATTGAATGCTCTAGATTTAAAAGTGCTTCATAGACTTGTATTACTTATAGAAATAATAAAAAAGCAGTGGAATGACCAGAAGTTTAGCAATGCTCCAATTTAAAACAATTATTTGGAGCAGAGGCCAAAAACAGTGTCCAATGACTATGCTTGTCTTCAGCTGTATTTGGTTGGACCGAACACTTTTCTCTTTTCTACCCCTTGATTTCAATTTATTATAAGCAATAAATAGAAATAATTATTTAAAAATCTGAGATTTTGCTTTTGTTGAGAAACCAGCAGCTTTGGGATTTCTGACTGCATATTCTTGGGTGGTAACCATCAGGTGGAGCTCAGTAGCTACAGCCCCCTTGGCTGGGTGTATTCTGTGGCAGGCCACTGGCCCCACCATTGCCAGTTTTCTTCACTGGGCCTAATGCTATTGATGCTGTGTTTGTTTGTTTTAACTTAGCCCAATCCTATTCATTTTACTGCCCAGTAGATAGCCTATGGTTTTACCATCTCAACTTCAAACTTGCATCTATGGAAACCAATTAAGTTTAAAAAAACTCAGGTGTCAGAACACTTCTGTTAAGAAATAAGGCAAAAGACAGAAGGCATTGTCATAAAGGCTGAGAACCTAAACACACAAGGGTTTCTGCATTCATACATTTCACAGAAGTTATTGCCACTTACTGCTTCCCATTGTTAGAAACAAACTACGTCCCAGATCTAACTGATATGACTATTACAAAATGCATCCCTTCCCTACTTTTCTTGCTAGCTATATGATCTTGACATTTTCTAACTTCTCCAAACCTCACTTTCCACTTCTATAAATGAAAAAAGTAATGGTATGAATTGTATTTATTTCATAAGCATAAGTATTTACAAGTCACTACACTTTAATTGCTTAAAATTATGTTTGCCAGAGTAAGCATGTATGAAATGTTTTCTATTATTATTCTTACAACAATTATTTTGATAATCCACTCACCTAGTCTAAATAATCATCACATCAAGGTCTTGTATTCTCAAATGGGTCATTCACTTTACTTGTGTGTATCTAGATCAACTAGACTCCGAAAAAAGATACTAGACAACATTAAATATTAGATCAATGGTTCTCAGCCCTGAGTAATTTTGCCCCACAGTGGGACATTTAGTAACATCTGCAGACATTTTTGATTTTTTAAAACTAAGTATGTGTACTATTAACATCAGGTGGGTAAGCAGCCAAGGATGCTGCTAAATGTCTGTCAGTGGACAGATCAACCCCTCATAACAAAAACATATCTGGTACAAAATATTAGTAGTAGTGTGAGATTTGAGAAATCCTGCCCTAGAGATATTTACTAATACAAACCAAAGAATTAGTGCTATGAAAAAGGAAAAAAGGTCATCAGAAAAGTAGGCTATATCTAGAGAAAAGCCAAATGAAAGTCAAACTATTTCTATTTAGACCAGAAACTATGTGAAGAAGTTTTTATTGTCAAATGAATTAAGGACTTTCTTTGGACTATAGAAGTCTGACTTTCAAAAGAAAGCTTTTAGGATTAGGACAAATCTATCATCTTAATGCCTGGGCCTAAGCTGTTGAAACCAAAATAAATGAAATCCCCCAGTGGATCACTAACCATGTGTATGAGTCTGCTCCTAAAATTAATACATGTAATGTTATGGCTTGAAACTACTTTCCATGCTTTTTCTCAGGGATAGATAATATAACCACACTTTCAAAGGTCCCTAGACATCTATAAAATCACTTTTTGTATAAGGCTGTCATCTGTTAGCGTTAACTATTTACATAAAGACTAAATTGATTATCAAATTTGCCATCTGAGCACCTGGGTAAAGACTTCACTTTTTTTTTTTCACTCTTTGTCTCACCTTGTCAAATAGGAAGCTGAAAGCAGAGAGTATTTTTCATGACAGTAGAAGCATTTATGAAAACCAAACAACCATTTCCCTCCAGTATGCTACTATTTTAGGAATCTAATTGTTCCTTGGGTCTTAAATGTTTTTATTTCTATTTTTCTTCAAGGACTGGCAGTAGTTTATATGTAAGTTTTGAAAATGTGTTTTATTTGTAGATGTGAGATAGGTTATGTTCGGAGACATTCTTAACTTTTGATCATAAGAGAGAAATCGATAAAAGATAAGCAACAGCCCTCACAACCTGGGAAAAGCAATACAAAAGAAAGAGAGTTTCATCTCTTTTTTCACAAAAGAGAGACTTACCATCTTATAAGTGATCATTTATGTCCATATTACTCATCTAATAAGTTACAAAAGTTTCCTCTTGTCTTTTAACATTATTATTATTATTATTTTACTAAACTGGATGAAGAAGCAGAAGGCTACTAGGTTTTATAATGATACTGTGTTCAGAATCTACACAATAGGTTTAATTCTAATATTTTTGTAAGCATTGCATTTACTTCTCTATAGTGGGAGGTGTGTGTGTGTGTGTGTGTGTGTGTGTCTAATAGGGGATTTCTGTGTGTCAGTGTGTATGTAAATATCCTTGTAAAAAGTTCTATTAATTTTCTATTTTAATTTTAATTATTTTCTTACAATACTAAGAATGCTGACACTGAAATTCAAAACAAACGTGAAAAATGTGCTTGATGTAAAGCTTAGCCTCATTGATTTTCTTCAGGGGATACACAATAGAATAGCTTTCCATTTGAATTCCCGAATATAATAAGGTTTCAGGCCCCATTCAGTAACTTTTGAAAAGGAGCTAAGAATCCCAGGATAGAGGTATTAAACAAAAGACAAAAAAATTTAAAAAGGCAACTCCAGATAAAGGGATATTTTACTAACATGGTTTAAGAGAAACAGAAGACTGTGTGAAATTTGAGAGAGATGAAGAGAGTCATTAGTGATAACTACAACCTCAGTGATTCAAAGAAACCACAACTAGATGACAAAATGCAAATTTATCACTAGGACAGAATTCAGACACTGCAGAAATGCTATGTTTAAAGGAAATTTTACTTTCATTTGTAGATACATGACAACTCTGTCTTCTATAGTTCCATAGTCAATTGCTGTAAATGCTTAAGTCCAAGTAAGATATTCATATTTCAAAATATGAAGTAAATGAACAAATTCAATAGTTCAATAAGAGAGCAAAACAGGGATAGAATGAGAGAAAAAGCAGACAGAGGAATTAAGGTTCAATATAGAGCTTAGTGGGTCAAATTATCTAAAAGTCAATATATAACATCAGGAACCAATGATGATAACAGATCTATGAAAATTAATAACAGAAAGGCAACTATAGGCACATGACTTTATTTTAAAATAAAGCACTTAGAGTTTGCTTTGTGTTTTCTGCAGATTTATCCCTGGCCTAAAAATGATTGCTTACAGCTGACAGCTTGCTAGTCTCCTAGTGATTTCAATAATTATTTCTATTGAGTTAGGGTATTGATCTGTAGCTGCTAGCCATTTCAAAATTTCCCTTTTATCCTGCTAGAGGTAATAGAATTAATGAGTCTCTTTGCCAAACATAGCAGGAACATTGGGTATGCAATTAGTTCACAACATGAAACTAAAAAAATAAAAAAAAAATGAAAAGAAAAAAACAAAGAAAACGTAAATGAAAAATTTGAGCTAAAATAAATAAATTCATATAAAATAATTTTTCTCTTTAATATGGGTTGATGTTAAATAGTAAACTAAAATCAGATAAATTGACAGTGTATCATTATACTATTCTGTGCTCACATGAGTGGTACAAGAGTTGGTTCAAATATAAGTGATTTTGAGTTAGCTGTGTATCCAGTGACTTTAAAACTTTTTTCCGTGGCAGCTATTACGTGGTAGGTTCAGAGTTCTGACTTTGAGTCAGCATGCCTGTAGGGGAATCTGGGTTTGCCTACTCTGTAGCTGTGAGACTTTGCCTTAGTTTCATTGTCTGTAGAATGGAGATAGGATACTACCTATTTCAGTGGGTTCTTTCAAGGAGTCAATAAGAGAGAAGGCCATGGGGAAAATGGACCTTGGGAGAGAATACCTGCATAGATTCTACAAGTTCCCATTTAAATGGACAAGTGGATGCTTCCAAGTAAATTCTTTTTAAAAAATTAGTTGACAAAATTATTGTACATTGTTCAAAATTACAAATTCATAGAAAGTAAATTGTCCAATCACTGATTTTAGAACATTTTTCCAAAGGCATCCACATTTGCTTTACAGATAATTAGGCAAATTAGGGGATGCATGCTGCCTCATGGGATAAACAGATGAGGGGGATGTTAGATAAATATTTTTCACATATGCAGAAAATCATATCTATTTGCTTCTCTGGGTATTTTAGTTTATTTCTGACTTATTTTTTAAATAAAGCTGTTTAATAATAAAAGAACTAAAAACTATATAGGACAAATATAGTAAACATGACTAAACAGTTAAAGTATTTACTATTCAGGCAAAAAGTACCAAACTACATATTTTCATTAATTTGGCATTACTAATAATTATAAATATCATCACGACCTTTGCCTTAAATGTATGCATTTACAATTAGCGAAACGTATACACTGAGATTAAAGAGTTATGGTTTGTAAACACAGAGAGGTAGTTACCACCGGCTGACCACTGTTTTTAAAAGTAGAAACAATCAGACTGTGATTTCTTTAGTTTGAGTAATTGCTGTTTTTAAAAGTAAAGCAGGCATCAGTGACTGGAAAAATTGCAAAATCAGTGACTGGAAAAATTCATTTTTGACCAATTTATCATTTCAACAAGTTTGTTTTCGACTTATTCATTTGTAACCTTTTTCCCCAAACAATTTATTTGCAACCAGATCACCTGCTTTCCATATAGTAGAAATTGAGCAGCTGCATTTATTCTTGCTCTGATGGCAAGGCTGGGCTAAGAGCAGAGGCACTGTGATAGCTGGCTCCCAACAGAAGACCAGAGCTGGCAGAGGACAATGACTCCCCTAGCTAAGAGCTGCCACATCAAACACAGGAAAGGATCTACCCAGCAAAGAGGTGATCTGGCCATGATGGCCTTCCCGGTGACTCAGTTCCTAAAGAAGCAAAAGAAAATGACACAGCATCTAAATTGCTCCTTTTCTCTATAACTGGGACTGAGATACTAAAGGAAGAGCATGCCCAATTGCTGATAGAAATCAACTGTGCTCTTTTATCTAGGCAAGCATCTTATTTGTAAAATCAACTTGAGAATAATCATGTGGTATATAATAAGTAAGGCAGTCTAGAGGAAGGAAATCCAGCCAAAGCACTTGAGATGTCCTCATGTGATATCAACTTGCTTTAAAAAATGAGAAGTTTATATGAAAAAAAGTCCTAAATTTATATTTTGCACTAGATTCAAAAGTATAGCATCTTATACACCAAGAACTAATAACAGTGAAATGCTCATAATCTGAGATGCAAGAGAACTATGAGAATTAAACTAATAAACAATAAAAAACTAGTCAATAGAGAGCAGTGGACTATAACAGAATAAATGAATTAAGCAAAAGTTAAAACATTAATGGCAAAATATAAAAAGATACAAAAACATAAAAATATGAAAAGACTGTCATTGATAACTGTACATAAAAGAAGATTACAGTAAAAGATAAAAAAGAAGTAATTCATTGAAGAAATAGATAAGATTTTACATTACTCTATACCAGAGAAAATCATATATATCTGGATGTATTATTGGCTGTTCTTGAATCCCAATAATTTAAAAAATGAAAAAAAAAAATCAGAATCTCCTCCCTCCAAAAATGGTTGCCTACTTTGGTGAAAAATTCTGTTAGCTTTCTAATTTCCCTTCACACTCTAAATATCTAAAGACAAGGTCCAACATATTCAAAGTTTCGAAACACAATAATGACAGCACAAGAAATTTTTACACAGCCAAACTACAGCTCGTACAATCCAGGAGTTGGTGCACTACAGCCCATGTGACAAGTCCGGTCTACTAATTGTTTCAGTCAGTAAAGTTTTATTGTACCATAGCCATGTCCATTAGTTTACATGTTGTATACTGCTGCTATCAGATTACAATGGGAAGTAATAGAGACTGTATGGTCTATAACATCCTAATTATTTACCATCTCAATTTTTACAAAAAAAAAACTTTGCCAGCCTCTGATATAAAATTTGCTAACCCCCAATTAAAAGAATATATGATGATTCAGAAAGATTATTACACATTTATGCTTCCTACAAAGATATATAGAATTAATTTGGGGAAAATCCTGTAAAATGTGTGGTAAAGTGTGGATAACTATGATGTTATTATAAAACCTATGTAAATATAAAAATGCTGTGGAACTGAGGAGGCTATCAATGTACTATACACTTACCATTGAAAGCAATTGAGATAATGTGTGTGAAAATGTTTTGAAACCTTGGACAAGCTAAACAAATTAATTGGATTATCATTACTCATCATTAATTATAAGACCATTAATTAGAGGAATAACTAGTTCGCAGTATAGTAACATGCAATTTAGTTGTTAAATCATAGTGCAGGAGTGGTTCATTTCCATATTTTTAATAATATAAATTTCAGAACGGCTATTTTGATTTCTAGGAATTAAAAACCTACCAAGCTTGTCCAGTCAAAAGGGGGTCAAAAGGTTCTCAATCTGGCTGCACATTAGAGTCACCTGGGGAGCTTTCAGACAAAACACCAGTGCCCTTCCTAAACCCCAGACCCATTAAATCAGAACCTCTTGGTAATTTTTAAAAGCTCCCCAGATACTTCTAAAGTGTGGGTAGGTTCAAGAAGAAAAAGCTATTATATTTAGACTCATTAATTAATTAATCAAATGAATCTGTAGTTAGGTTGCCTATAGGGGGTATGTTTGTGTGTGTGTGTGTGTGTGTGTGTGTGTGTGCATAGAGGGGGGTGGGTGAATCATGGAAAACTAAGAATAAGATTTAAGCTAGCCCAGAGATTCAGGGAACCTGGAGGTGAGGAACTTCTCACAAGAGTGTATATGCACATAAATGTGGCTCTGTCCCATTTCCTGTGTCAGCTTTTCTATAACCTGTTATCCGCTGGCTTCGGCAGGTTTCTGTCCCTCCACACACATTTGGTCAATAGTTTGGATTTTTCACAGGCCTCTGGCATCATTTCCACCCTAGGGCAACATTTTACAGTAATGTAAAATTTTCCACCTCTAATTCTTTCAGTTTTCTAATTCAAACTAGCCAACATTTTGTGCTCCATCTCAAGGACGAATCTCTTTAAGTCTGTTCACATATCATGATAGTATGTGGGCCATAGACAAGAGGTCATTAATTACTAGGAATTCTTTTTAATTGTCTGTCTTTGGTTATGAAACAAGTGTTTCTGGCTAATAGGGAAAAAACTGAGAAGTCCTAAGGCCAGCTAATAGGTACATGAAAAGATTTTTAACATCACTCATCATCAGGGAAATGCAAATCAAAAGCCCAATGCTGTACCATCTCACCTTTGATAGAATGGCTATTACCAAACAGACAAGAAGTAACAAGTGTTGGTGAGGGTGTGGAGAAAAGGAAACCCTCATTCACAGCTGGTGGAAAAGTTTTCCACTATGGAAAACAGTATGGAGATTTCTCAAAAAATAAATAATAGAACTACCATATCAGCTAGCATTCTACTTCCAGGTAATTATCTAAAGGAAATGTAAGCAACTAACTCAAAAAGATATGTGAACTCCCATGCTCACTGCAGAATTATTTACAGTAGCCAAGACATGAATAAAGAAAATGTGAAATACATGCACACACACGTAAACACACACTGCAATATTATTCAGCCACAAAAGAAGGAAACCTTGCCATTTGCAAAAAACATGTGTGGACCTTAAGGGCATTATACTAAGTGAAATAAACCAGACAGAGAAAGACAAATACTGTATAATCTCATATGTAGAATTAAAAAAAAAACAAAAAACAAAACCTGAACTCCACGATGCAGAGAAAAGACTGGAGGTTGTCAGAGGCAGGGAGTGAGGGTGGAGGAAATGAATGAAGGGGGTCAAAGGTACAAACTTCCAGTTAGAAAATAAGTTATGGGGATGTAATGTGAAGCATGGTGACTATAGTTAATAATACTGTATTGTATGTTGGAAAGTTTTAATACATTTTAAAAGTTCTCATCATGAGAAAAATAATTGTAACTAGATGTGGTGATAGATGTTAACTGGACTTACTGTGGTAGACTAACCAGAAATACTATTTTAAAGGGGACAGAAAACAATGGTACTGTCCTGTTTCAAATGGTACATATAGTCAGCCTATTGACATCTTGAATTTAGCCCAGTGAGACTAGACTGACCATACATACGCTTTAAAATGGGATAATAGCATTGTTTTCTGTCCCATTTAAAATGGTACATCTGGTCAACCTGTATTGTGGTGATCATTTAGCAAGACATAAAAATTTTAATTGTTTTGAACTAATTGTTTAACTAATATAATGTCATATGTTAATTATATCTCAATTTAAAATAAAAATATGCTAGAGCCAGAATGAAGCTAGTTAATGTCAGCATAGCTAGTGTCCACCAAGGTCAAGTGCATGGTGTGTCAGCTTGCAGTGGTTCTCAACCTTCCTAATGACACAACCCTTTAATACAGTTCCTCATGTTGTGGTGACCCCCATAAAATTATTTTTGTTGCCACTTCATAACTGTCATTTTGCTACTGTTATGAATCGTAATGTAAATATCTGATGTGTGTTTTCTGATGGTCTTAGGCGATCCCTGTGAAAGGGTCATTCGACCCCCAAAGGGGTTGCAACCCACAGGTTGAGAACTGCTGCAAGGGAAGATGAGGAGAGGCAGGCCCATCACATTATCAGTATAATATGAATCTTCAGTATCCTAGGTAGCTACAGTCCTTCTCTCCTCTTCTTCTTTCTGTCATCTGTCTTATTTCTTTTCTGCTTCCTTCCTCACTTAGTATTTTTTCCTACTTCTAACTCTTCCATTTATTCTTTTGTTCTCTCTAAACAAAGTAAAATACTTTGTAACCATCTTTACATCTCTAATATATTTCAAGTGTAGTTAGAATACTTAGTTTTCTTGAGTGAAACACTTCAAAAGAAGAAGAAATTTTAAATAGTTAAAGTATACTAACCATTAAAGAAAATGACTATAAAAAGTTGAGTAAAGATAAATTTTTTCATTATTGTTCTCCACATTAGGCATATGACCCAAACAATCTAATCTAGATCATTATTTTAAATAGGATTTTTGTATTAATTCAATACTATTGGTAATAGAGGACAATTATTTCCTTTCAGTCTTAAGACAGTAAGTCCTGGCTTTTACTACTTGATATTTTTTTTTCTTTGAATACTTATATTTAGGAATGAGAATTTTCTGATTAGATGAATATTAAAATAAGCAGTTTCTAAGCAACTTTTATAAATTGTCTTTATTACTTAAACCAGTCAAAAATTGTCATTTTTAAAAACAAAGTTTTTCTTTTCCCACAAAACTTTATCAGTCTTTATTATTTTTTAAATCTCTTAAACTTGGCAATGGTTTTCAGAATCAGCAGCTAAATTTAATCTCTTATATGTAGTTATTTAGCATAGTTGAATCAAGGGAACTAGACTATCATCCTAAAACAATGTACTTCAAAATAAATACCTTGTGTTTGTCTCAATTTTTATTTCCTGACAAATGTCTGGGGGTTTGGAAGGCCATTTTTTCTTTCAGTAATAAACCATTATCTTGTCACAGTACACAATGCCTGCAGGGGAGTTATCTAAATGTTACTAAACCTTTTTTTCTTTACTTTTTCCCCCACTTCAGCTTTTAGAAGGTGAAATGAAATAGCAAGAAACTAAACATACTGGCTTATGTTTAGGCCTAGAATCAACACAAGCTCTGCAAGTGAATTGCCAGTTCCTCCTCAATCATTTAGAAAACATTCCATATGTCAGACCAGCATAATTTGTTTAGAATCAAGTCACTGACAGGAGATTCAACAATTCTGTTTCCTTCTCTAAAGGGTTGCATGGGATTTCTCAAACCTGAAAAACACTTTCTTTTATGGGTATGTTCTACCAAGTGATCGACTAACCCACACACAGTGTCAGTACTGTAGGCAATCATAAAGGCAAATAATTTTGCTCAATGAACTGTACCTGTCCCCTTTTGGGAGGAGTAACGTAAAGCAGAAAACATTTTGGCTATACCTTAAAGTCACTTTTTAAATATTAAATTATTTTTTTCTACCTCATGCAATTCTATTATATTCCAAATTATATCTCCAATTCTTCTCAGGAACCCCATACTTGATATTTTTCAATTGGTTGTCAAACAGGTATCTCAAGGAATAACACAGTCAAAACAAACTTTTTTTGTTGTGTTTTGTTTTGTTTTTGAGAGGCAGGGTAGAGTAACAGTCAAGAGCAGAGATTGAAAAATTATGGCGCAGAGGCCCCAAAGGCCCTTGAGCTGAAAGTATTTTCTACAGATAAACATTTGCCTTTTCTTTGATGATAAAGGACATTGGAGTCAGTTTGACTAGACTGTGTCTTAGTTTGGCTGTGTGACCTAAGTCCAGTTACTCCCTCTTTCTATGTGGTAACTTCCTCATGAAATGTATGCTTAGACAAAAAGGGAACTGTAAAAGCATATGCCTGAATGTTAATAATAGTGGTTGGTGAAAAAAATTACTAATGACTTTTTCTTTTTTCCATGTGATCTTTTTTGGGGATGGAACATTTTTGAAAGTTTCTGTGATAAATACGCAATTATTGTATTAAGGTGCTATTGGAATTATTAAGCAGTATATGGGAAGAATTTGGACTCAACGTCCTTGGAGAAGATATATTAACATATTTGTAAAATGGGTTTAGGTAATTATCATTTTGGAATTTTAAAAATATTACTTTAAGGGAACTTAGCTGTATATTTCCTTATTTGTGTCAAAAATGATTGAATCTTTTGAGAAAACCAAGCATGAAAATATAGAACTGTATTAGATAATTTAAAAATTACTGTTTTAAATTCATGGTAAATTATAAAAAGTTCAATAGTAAGAAAAAGGGAATATCGATATATGGGATACACACTATTATAAATGCTAAAAGGCTCTAGGTCTGGAGTTTGTTTATGACTCAGTTCTGGCTTCTATCATTTAACAGTTGTAATCTTGGATAAGTGCAACTTACCTAAGATGCTATTTTTTTTTTTTTTTTTAGAGGTGAAACAAAGAGACAGTTTATTGAGGGGAAAGTACACTCCAAAGAGGTAGGAGCGGGCTCGAGCAGGAAAATGGCTCAGGAGCCTAAGATGCTATTTACTTCTTTAGTTTCCCCTAAAATATGAGAAAATACAGTATTTTCTTAACAGGAGTGTTTCAAGGATGAAGTAAGATAATTTATGTAAAGATTTTAGCATGATGCTTGGTACATAAATGCTTAATTATCACTTAACACAATTTATATAAATTTATTATCTTTATATGTGTGTCTTTGTTTTTCAATGTAAGTATGAAATAGCAAATCATAAAATTATTTCATTAGGAAGCAAATAAGATTTTACTAAAAAATTACAAGCATGTCACTTAGAGCCAAAAATATCAACTCAAGTACTAGTTTTACCATTTCCTTGATTTATAACTTTGGAGATACTATTAGATTTCTTTTAACCTTAGTTTCTTTCAGTCTATAAAATGAGCTCATATTAGTTGTCCTTGCATCATCACAATGTCATAATGAGAAGCAAATTAGATAATGCAGTATCCTTCAGATTATAAATAGTAACAACTTTAATTATCATGATTATACTTGGCAAATCTTAAAAGTATAATAAGTTCATATTGCTGTCAGTAATTCAAATGTTAAGTCTGGGGTTTTATAGCTGCCCTTATCTGTTCCTTAATTTACCACTCTAGTCAACCAGAATCTGAAAAAAATTGTATTCAAAATCAAAATAATAAACTGGCTGAGATACTGAGAGCCAAGACTTTAACTGCTTCTTCACTTCATGTGATGCAGATGGTTTTAAAGTGAGATAAATTCTGTTTTAAGCTGGTCTACTACATCGGTGCGAGACTTTCTCACAAGCGTTCTAATCCCTCCAGGAAGAGTTCAGCATGGGGACAAATAGATGGGCACGATTTACCCTGCTTTGGTTGCAATATTGCTCACTCTCAGATTAGTACAAAATATCATGCTCTTTCACATATCAAACCAACTCCCAGATGTGATTTTCCATTATCCACCACTCTGAATAATGTACCACACAACTCCTACCTCTTAACTTCTTGAAACTATGATTCATGAGTGCGAACACTCATGAGTTAATTGAACTAGCTTTCTCTCTTTTTATATATATCAAAACTAGTCACTCTGTGTTATCATCATTGCCTGGTGAATAAATTAAACCAGAGTTGACTTTCAGAGTCAACACAGTATTTAATAGTTGATAGCTGTTAATGAGGCAATTAAACAAAATACGTTACGCAGGCTCCTTGAGAATGTGTAAAGCACAAGTGACCTTATACAGCTTGGTACAAGGGAAGTAGTGTTCCAGGAAATGCCTGTGAAAGACGTGTGAGGGGAATAGAAAGGAGGGAGGGGGCCCAACATATTGTCTCATTGGATATCTGTGGTTTGAATTAACCCTTGAGAAGACCCACTATTTCTTCTTCTTTTCCTGCATAACACTGTGCTCATTTACATTGTTAGACATATCTCCAATCTGGTGAATTCCTGCTTGCATTGGACGGTATCTTCAAAATCTAAATAAAATAGAAACATCGATATTTGCAGGTTTTTTGTTCTGTTCTGTTTTGTTTTGTTTTAGCTTAACTAGATTAGTCCAAAAGCACATTGGGTGGGAGAAAAGCAGATATAATTTCTCCATTTAAAATGCTAGAGCCCTATATAACATAGAATTTCAGTATCTGCAGAAAAATGATAAAGCTCAAGATTTGAGAAGAGAAACTAATACTTTCAATTTAATGCAATTAATGTAAAGCTAATAATAATTTTAATCAGTGTTTAATCTGATGAGTGACCTGATTTGATAATTATGGGAAGTTTTCCAAGTTGACAGAGCCCTATCTGGAGAAGGAACAGGGTCTCCTGCTTACACAGTATGCTTAGTGATTATATGCTGATACTTTAAAAACCAGGGGTAGAAACAGGATAGTGACTCAAGTATTCTCTCTCTCTCTCCCTCTCTCCCCACAAAGCTAGTCTTCAATCATTCATGATGTCTTATTCTTGCCTCCAATAAAGTACAGTTGGGGCAGGTGGCTTACGAATCTCCAAAGCTTAATCTCTCTTCAGCATTCTGTGATGTTGGCACAGGATACAACTTTCTGCAGCACAGATGCAGGAAGGTAGAGGTGGGTCTTAATTGTCAGTGTGAATTTGAGGGCTCAGACAATCTTCTGATGATAATGTTTTTTTCTGTGTTTGGTTCCCCTTGTCTTTTTAATGGTAGCATAACCTGCTGGTCATTGTTGTATTCACGTTTTAAATCACAGTAAGATCTCCAAATACTTGTTTTACATCTGTTGAGCTCATTCTATTTAGAATAATGTAATGCTGTCTCCTGAGCCTTTTGTATTTACTAACTATGAAGCCATTATATCATATGCCTCTATATTCACACCAAATTATATGTACAATTACTCTCTTGGGATGAAGAATTGAAAACAGGAAAATAGAACCTTCTTTTTTTTTTGGTGTTAATTGTTCTGTCAACAGAAGATCTATGTCCAATGTTTTTTTATTTTCCCAGAAGTCTTTGAAGATGCTGTAGATCATAAAGGGCAAAGATCATTCAAGTTCAAAACCAAACCAACCCACTTTATAACATCCCAAAGTTCAATAACACTAAAAATTGTCCATTACTTTTAGTAAAAATTAAACAGAGCAGTCTAGAAACACCCCTTTTCAAATTCTACCCATAAGGTTAAATGCCTATTACAATGAATTAAAATTTCTGAATTCATTATGTGTATAATCCTTCCTCTTTGTGTTGTCTTCAATTCAATCATCTGTATTCTATAGTTACTAGAAGTCTCGCATATGTCACTAAAACAAAAACTGTTAATGGCCTAGATTATTTTTTTCTGAAGAAGACTAAAGATATTTGGGAAAATAGATTCATCAGTAAAAGTATGACTGGGAAGAAATGTTAAGTCTTTGTGTGTGCCTGTGTGTGTGTGTGTACTACTGCGTGACATTTAAAGAACTTTATAAGGTGCTCCCTGCTTTCCTTAATGTACTCATGAAACATGGAAACATAGTTTAAAAGACATATATTGGGAAAAAAATTAACATTTTTTATCTTAAACAGATTTAGCTTTAAAAAAAAGATTTGGGGAACTCTAATTTTATTCAGTAAGTACTCCCACCCCAGATAATATTGCATAAGCCTAACAAAGTGATAACTAGAAAATGATGTGTTGCAACAGATCAAAATGATATGATCAAAATAATATGATAATATGATTATTTAAAATAGGCCTTCAGTGGGCAACCTCATAATTTTCCCACGTACTGCAGTGTACACAGTAGAGACAAAGCATTGAGGACAACAGAGGAAGCTAAGAAAGGGTATCTTAACTTAATTTACAAGTAGATTTCGAAGCTGACATTTTCTCCCTATTGAGAGTTTCAGGCAAATTGTGACAGAAGACACAGATATAGATCCTTTGAAAGGCACTTGCCAGAAATAATTTCACAGAGCAGCTCTCAGTCACATTGTTTAGGCCAGTGAAGTACTTTCCTGCCTTAGAGGGGCCCATCTTATCTTCCAGCCAGGTTCTGCTTGGTCACTCAGGCCAAAAGTATATCGTTCATCACATTTCTCCCACAAGATGAATGGCATCTTAGATTTGCTTCATGCCTTTTCTTCCTATTCTCTAAGGAATGTGTGCCCATCAAATTATTCAGCACCTTGGGGGAATTTTTTTTGTCTCAAACAGAGGGAACTTTTGAATACTCTATTTGGGCCATGCTTTTTTTGGTGCCGTCCACTCCCTCCCTTTTCTGGTTAATAGATTTAAGTCTTAGAAAACCTGTCTCAGATGTCACCTACATTCTGAAACCTGCCCATTCAAGCACAACTAGTCCCCCAATAATGTTTCATTTGACAAAACTTTATAATTGGTGTTGATAATGTTATAGCACCTATTGCAATCTGCTGTGGTTCATTTAACACCTATTGATTTTATACCTGCAATAATAATTATAAAATTAATATTAATATCTTATTGATAAACTACAGGGTCCTGCAGAAGTAACGCTCTTCTCTAAATAGTTAAAATATTGTTGTTACCGAATTACATGCTTACAATTTTGTAATAAAAGATTTGGTATAGATTACCAGCTCATAAAAAGGGTGTTACTTCTGCGGGACCCTGTATTATGTGTAAAGTATTACAGTGGGCAATTCTTAAGCATTATTTCTTTTCATTATCTTCAAAATACTTTAAAGTATTGCTCCTCCCATTCAACAGGGAATTTATCTATTATTTGCCTACTATTTATTAGATTGTAACTGTGCTTTTCCACATAGATCTGATAGACATGGACCCCCATACTTTTTCTCATCTTTTTATTAATTCCCAGTGAAGGGACCAGAAATTACAGAGATAAAAGACCAGTCCTTGAGCCCACACATTCATAATGGAGATTAATTATGAAAAACATATTTAAAATATGATATAAAATCAATGCATGTCCTGCTCTTTATTGACCTGTTTGTGTTGGGTCATATTATCTTCAGCATTTCAACTTTCTTTAGAGGATGCTAAATACATTGTTGAGTGAGCAAATAACTACTCTTCTATGCTACTAAATCACATTTTGTCATAACAGAGTCTGCCAAAATAACATTCTGGGATACATGAAATGAAACTGCATGTGATGCTCGGAAAAGCCTGGGGATATGATTCAGGAGACACATATTCAATATACAGGAGAATGTAACAAATGTAACAAAACATTTGGCTAAAGATAAGTAAATTCCTGATCCAAAGCCAGGACCTCTTATTGTTTGATTTTCCCCTGCTTTGGTAACAAAATGGAATTTATTCTCAATTCACTTATCTACCATTTGCATAGATGACATAAACTCTGAGCCTCCATTTTTATACTGAGAAGAGCAAAAATGATGTCAGCCATATGTATTTCATATAAATGAAATCACATATATGAGATACTACAGCTTTAGGCACATAGTGCTTACGGAATGTTTATGTGTAAGGGAATCTAATAGATCTCTCTTATACAGCCTAACAATCTCTACAGAGAAATCCCAGGATGGTATAAAAGAAGCTACAGCTTTTCAAAGCAGAAGAAAAATGTTGTACTATAGCATTCTCTCTTGGATTCGTAGTGCTAAGAATAAAAGCATGCGTTGGTGAAAGGCAGACTAGCATAATGGTTAAGAGCTCAGATGCTGAATTAGATTGCTTTTTTGTTTTTTCCAAATTCTGGCTCTATCAATCATTGTTTTGTCACCTTCAGGTTATTACTTAAGTTTTTATATGTCTCAGTTCCTCCATCTATAGTAATGCTGGATCTGCCAGGTCTGTGGTATTAAATGAATAAAACAGAGAAGGAGCTTAAACGCCACTGGCATGCAGTCAACACCTTAAAAACAGGAGACTAATGGGCATCACGTTTGTGGGGGCAGCCACATGTAGTTGTAGATTCATGCTTTAAAGTTCAAATGCTCTTACCCGATTCATTTTAAAGTTCAACCTATGGCAACAGAGTTCACTAAGGCACAAAAAAAGTATATTAATGGAAGGGATTTCAGGAGCGAAATGTGAAAGCCCAGCAGTTCCCCTTTATTTGAACATCTACAGTGATTACATGTTAACTTAAACAAGAAGACTCTTCTTGTCATAGGGGAACTTGATATGCAGAGAAGTCCACACCAATATTTTAATATTAAGCAGTATAATCTATTTAATAGATCATAATATTAAAATAATATGAGACCACCAAAGATGGGCATTTTGTAAAAAAGAAATTAAAGAAGATGTGAAATTGAGATTGAGTTTTGAAGAAATTCTAGAAGTTCACTCAAATGAGGATGCCTTGTGATGCTGTGTTTGCTCTGTCCGGCACAAATACCTGGCTGACAGCATATGTGGGCTGAATTCCAGCCCACGATGGATCGCATCACAAACTTGGGAGTCTGGCCTGAATTATCCTGGGAGACTGCCCTAATCTTAATGATTATTTTCTACTATGTACCTTGAGTTTTGTTTGCTACTCTGTTTCTAATTTCTTAATGTGGATATTAGGGTTATTGATTTGAAATCTTCCTTCTTTTTTAATGTAGGCATTTACAGTTGTATATTTCCTTCTGAACACTGTTTTTATACCACTTTACATATTTTTTGTATTTTTTTTTCATTTTTATCCATTTCAAAATATTTTCTAATTTTGGTGGTAATTTCTTCTTTGCTAATTTGTTAAGTAGTAGTTTGCATTTCATTCTCACATATTTGTGAATTCCCCCAATTTCATTCCCTGTGGTGAGAGGACAAACTATGTATGATGTCAATCTTTTTAAATATATTGAGACTTGCTTTTAGGCTTCTCATATGGTGTATTCTGTAGAATGATGCGTGCCAACTCAAGAAAAATATGTATTCTACTAAACCTAACTAACATCTAAAGGATATTTGTTAGGTTTAGTAAGTTTATAGTGTTTGTCGCGTTTTCTACTTTCTTATTGACCTTTTATCTAGATGTTCTCTTCATTGCTGAAAGTGGGTTAATGAGGTGGCCAACTGTTATGAATTATTTCTTTCTTACATGATTTCTGTTAGTTTTTGCTTCAGACATTTTGAAGGCTCAGTGTCTAGATGGATATGTGTTTATAACTGCTGTAACTTTTTGATATAAGGTGGTTCATTGTTGTTACTGCTTGCTGTAGTTTAGTGACTTTTCTACCCCAATTCTGCAAAAACTATTTATTGTCATATGTGGCTATTCTGATTTCTACTCAGAGAACTGGTTAGTTAATGAATGGACAGAGATTTTCTTAAGTGCTTCATAACAAATTTTCAGTCTGTGCTGGTGGTCACTTTTTGGGGCTTGCCTTCAGCACTCAGCCAGCTGGGTCACAACTCTGCCCCAGTCTTCCCTTCCTGGTTGTGCAGACACTCATAGCCAGCGGGCGATGAGAGCTGAGTGTCTTCTCAAGTTTTTTTGAGCGTGTTCACAACCCCATATACATGGATGGTTTTTAGATTCTCAAGAATATGCAATAGTTTTTCAGAGCCCCCTTCTAAGTATTCCATTCCTTGGCATTTTTTTTTTGAGCTTTTTTGGCAGTTGTTTCTCCCCACTCCCTTTTTTCTAATTTTTTTTATTTAGTAAAATTGACATGTAACATTGTATAAGGTATGAAGCATGTTACTTTGATACAGTTACACGTTATAATATAATTGCTAATGCAATATTTATTACATTAAAGATATTATTATCTGTATTAATTATACTGTACATTACACCTCTATGGGTTACTTACAATGCAACTTGTTACAAGTTTGTACCTTTAAACACCATCACTCTTACCGAGTCCTCTCCTACAGTAACTACCATTTTACATGGTTTTTTATAAAATTAACTTCTTGAGGTTACACATATAAGTGATCTCATACAGTACCTGTCTTTCTCTGTATGTTTTGCCTGTGTGAGTTCCATTGACGTTGTCACAGATGGAACAATATTCTCGTATCTCATAGCTGGATAATATTCAATTATATGGATGTACTTCATCTTTTTTATCCATTGATCCGTTGTTGGGCATATGGGTTGTTTCTATATCTTGGTTACTGTGAATAATGCTGCAATAAATATCGGAGTACATTTGTCTTGTTAAAATACTATTTCAATTTTATAATTAGGGTATATACACACTGAAGTGGAATTGCTGGATGGCATGGTCGATCTATTTTTAAGTTTTGTAGGAACCTCCATATTGTTTCCCGTAGTAGTTGGACCAATATATGTTTTTACCAACAATGTATAAAGGTTGTCTCTTTTCAACACAACCTCACCAGCAACTGTTGTCTCTTGTATTCTTGGTAACAGCCATTCTAATAAGTGTGAGATGATATCGCGTTGTGGTTTTGATTTGTATTTCAGTCCTAGTGATGTTGAGCACCTTTTTATGTGTCTGTAGCCCATTTTGACGTCCTCTTTGTAAAAACGTCTATTTAATTCTTCTGCCCAGTTTTTAATTAGATCATTTGTGTTTGAATTTTATTAAGTTGACCAAACTCTTCATATAGTTTGAAAGTTAACCCCTTATGCAATATATGGCTTGTAAACTTTTCTTCCATCCTGTAGATTCTTTTTTTCATTTTGGTGTTTCCTTTGCTGTACAAAAGCTCTGTAGTCCTATTTGTTGATTTTTGCTTTTGTTGTTTGTGATCCTGGTGTCATGTTCCAGCATGTATTGCCAAGACCAATACTGAAGAGTTTCTTCACTTTATTTTCTTTTAGAAGTTTATGGCTTTAGGTCGGATGTTTAAGTCTTATCCATTTTGAGTTAATTTCTTCTGTGAATGGGGTGAGATACGGGCCAATTTCGTTGTTCTGCATGTGCTCCTCCAGTTTTCCCTGCACAATTTGTTGAAGAAATTATCTTTTTCCCATTGGGGTTCTTTGCTCCCTTGTTGAATATTAGTTGACCATATATTCTGGGATTTAATTTTGGCTTTCTATTTTGTTTCAATAGATGTCAAGATGTCAAATAGTACAATACTATTTCTCTTATTATGGCTTTGTTGTATAGTTTGAAATCTGGATGCATGTTATCTCCATCGTGCTTCTTTCTCAGAAGTGCTTTTGTTATTTGGAGTCTTTGGTGGTTCCACACAAATTTTAGGATTGTTTCTTTTACTTTGGCTAAGAATACCTTTTTGGCTAGTCTTCCCCAGGCAGTTGCAAAGTTTAAAACAATTGCCTGTAAATGATTTGAATACACTCCTTGGGAGAAGATTTTAGCCTTGGCAAACTCGAGTCAAGTCAAATAAAGAGAAACTTTTTGAGTACAGACTTTGAGGTAACCGCTGGACATATCAAATAATAATGATCCTTTGGGAATGAGACTTTGAAAAAAATTCTCTCTTTTTTTCTTTTTGCAGTTTCTGAAATGCAAGCTGTGTTATTTTTATCAAGATTTCTGCCTACTTTAAGAACAAGGGATTGTGCTAGGACAAGATAAAATGTCTCAAAACTCTCTGTTACTACTGAGAGTCAGCCATTTTTTTGAATGAATGCCCCAGGGGTTGCTGCAAACCTATGGTTAATTTCAAGAGTAAGAAAAACATTGCTTTAAACTATTTTTTTGTCAATGTCTAAGTAGATTTTATGGAGGGATAGATTTTCAAAGGTCCTTCCTCTGCAATTTTCACTGATGTCACTCTACATAAATTATTTCAAAGATAAAATATAAATGGCTAAACTATAAAATATTCCATCTATTATGCTGAAAAGCAAACCAAAAATTGTTTAATTTATCACTAAACATTTAGCAAGAGGTTTTTATTTACTAATTTTACTGTTTTTACTTAATAATTTTTGTGCAAAATTATACAACAGCCTCTTTTTAAAATATGTTTAGTAAAGTATGTTTAGTAAAACGTACTTTTTTTAAAAGAAAAGTTTTAAAATGCAGTGACTATATTTTGTTAGAATTCTGTATCTTTAATCTTAACCTGAGTTTAGGGATTACTTTCTGTGCATGCCTAACATTTTATTTCTCTTTCTAATTCTAGAGGTTATATATCCTTTGGCAATAGTACACATAGATAAATATAGAAACATAAAGAACATTTCACAAAAATCTTGATATCTATACTTGAAGACCAAAACAAAACATCAAAGTCTTTACAAAGGATATAAGGATGACACATAAAAGCCCAATGTGAACTTTAGACTCTATATCATAGTTGCATAATTTGAACTTTGCTTTGAGGATCAAAATGCTCCAAGAACAGAATTTCCTCAACCTAAATGGTTATTGATATATTCATATATTGGAATGGCTTCTAGAGACCTATGCATGCTTATTAAGTTTCTGATCTATATTATTTTAATATAATTCAATAAAAGTAGAAAATTTATGTATGATATAAAGACAGCTATTAGTAATTGAAATATTTCTTTAAGCTATTATGCTCCAACCATAAATACTTATGTGTCATGGAGTTTACTATACTAGAATGTTTCTCCTATGTTCTCCTTGACAAAGATGAGAAATATGCAATTATAACTGTGGCCCACAGTGGCCAGAAAAGAGAAGCAGAGATTTATCCCTACAATAGGAGTTAAGCCCCCAAAAACCTTTGTTAAAAATTTCAAGTTTTAAGCACATAAAAATTTTGAACAGGTAAAATAAATCTAAAGTTAATTGTTTTATATTATTTAGTAAACATTTGAAAAATTTGTTCGCATTCCTGGATAAGTACGCCACAGACTCTTACAAATGGTCACTTTTAAGAATACTATGCAATAAGGTGATGGAAAGAGAAGTCACATTAGGTGGTGAACTTATTATACAACAAGTTGACAATGCACTGTAGAACTGTATGCCTGAAACCTATGTAACCCTTGCTAACAGATGTCACCCCAATAAGTCTAACAATAAAAATGAATTAAAAAAAATTAAAATGAAAGGTTTTTTCCCCTAAAAAAAAAAAGAATACTATGCAGTACATTTTGTTCATAAAGAAAAACCTTCAAACAGGATCCAAAATCTAGCATTTGTAAAGAAAAGTTGAGGAAACTAGTGTCCAAACTTTATGTATGTACCACTTAAACTACAGCCTAGGTAGCATCAGCTGGGAGATTGTTAGACATGGAGATTATCAGTCTACATCTGAGACAGGTAAATCAGAGTCAGTTCTGAAACAAGATCCCCTGGTGGTTCAGGTGCACATTATGGTTTGAGAAACACTGAAATAGAGGCAACCACTATGGAAGTTTTGGTGGGTACCCCAGTGTTTATTCTCCCCCAATATATTATAGTTTACATATTCATACAATTTTATACTATATTATAAATATTTTATAGCATTAAAACTTATCAATATCGATTTCCAATTATATTATTAAATATAACTAAATGTTGCAAAAAAACATTAGCAAAATAGGTGAAACCCAAAACAACCCAGTTTTATCACCTAATGTAAAATTCTGATTGATATTATTCCAGTTATATAAATATATTTATTAATATATTACTGCATATTGTACATAGATGATAGAATTACGTAGTTTATAAAGTTTTATAACATGCTTATTTTAATGGCACTTTTCCTGCCATAATGCATTTCATTTCTATGATATAATGTTTTCTTCTATAAACATGTTTCCAATATTTTATATTATGTTTCATGAATCATTAGTATTTTTTATTATTTCCTTAAGATTGAATCCTAGGATATGAGTATCAGTCTTTGCTTACACCAACAGTTATCCGTTACTGATTTTTAATTTTGACTTTCCTTTTATTGGTCTTCAAATATATTGTAAAAAGAGGGTATAAAATATTAAATGCATATTGCTATAGAAAATACAATATGAATTCAAGTTTCATGTTATAAGAGAAATGTTTTATTTTTTCCTTTATAGAAAATTTGTATTTTTCTCCCTGAATATGTGTATATATATTTTTTCTTTTTATAATAATTAAAAATTAGCCATGGCTAAATATGTAATCCTTGCAGAGAGTTTTTTCTGTAGAAATTTGGTAAACACTTTTTATTTTTCTATTACTACTTTTTTTTCAGTTGAGGTATTTTATTAAATACATATAATTTTGCCATTCATATTTTTGAGAAGTACATTCTCAATTAGCTCTATATTATTTTTCTTATGGATATCCCATCACTGTACTCATTTGCACTTGCTTCTGCATTCTGTAAACCTTTCCACATTTGCCCTTCACTATTACGCAGTGTGCATTTTGTTTCGTTATCTTCAATGCAATTTTAAATATTTTAACAGATATTTTAATTGCCCCAAATTAATCTTTATCCATTTCTACTTTATTTTTATTCTCTTGTCTTATTCTCTCAACCTTTATATTGTCCACAAGCAAAGACCACGTATTTCTCAATTGCTAACCGTGTGGGTGTGTGGATTGCATTTGTCTGTACAAGCTGTGTCCTTGGTTCTGATTAATCCCCACCTTCAGATTTGCAGCTGGGAAGTGCATTTGTGTCACAGTCTCCTGAATACTTCCCACTGTTGACAATGACTTTATCCTGTGGGAATTAGCAATAATGAAATGGCACATCCCCTTTCCCATACTGCTTGAAATCATAGAATCTCAAGGCTAAATAGTCAGCATTCCTGAATTCTTTATTCTTGTTATTAAGTCTACAGCACTCATTTTTAGTGATTGAATTTTCAAGATTGCACTTTCCTGAACTTGTCCTATCCAGGTGGTACCTATCATCAATTTATCTATATCTGGATGGGTGGGTTTTATTGCGGTGGATTACAATTGCCAAGTGGAATGAGAAGTCCTTATTGGGAAGAAAGAGAAGGAGGCTACAGCAGTTACTCCTAAACATTAGAGTGACAGCAAGTCATTGGTTATAGATCTGCACTTTTTAAACAAAGAGGAGGAAAAGCTGAGTGTAGATTTTTCTATATTCCTGTCTGGCATTGCAAAGGGGCAGCAGTATTTGAGTTCACGGAGTAAGTTGCATCAGGTGTGGTTTAAAGCAGGCCCGGGCAGACTCCTCAGGGTAAGGGCTGCTTCTCCAAGTGTGGTTCACGGTCAGCTAGCTATTGATCTTGTTATTCAGGCGGTCACCCCAGAGTTGCTTGGCCGTCCACTGGTGGACCACTATCGATATCCTACCCAACCTTGGTGTAAAAGAAAACCTGGTACACCACTAGGAGTTTGACTTAAGTTTGACGCTTTTTTCAGAACTAGTAATATTTCGCTGTTTTTTATGTTTTACTAAGTATTTTAGTAGAAATATGGGTGACAACATTTCTGACTACAAGTTAGCTGTTAATTTAAACCAGAAACTATCTCTGTATCATAAAAACTAGATTGACATTCTTGAATCAAAATTGAAGATTTATTTCATTTTATCGTTTTATCATCAGTGATATTTTCCTACAAAGTAGACGATGAGATGCCCCTTCTAATATATAATAAATCTGAAGCTGAAACAGACTAACATAAGGTGTAAATTGTATATCCTTCCAAAAGCTATCCAGAGATTAAGTTTTGAAGGAATAGTGTTTTAAGAAAAGGTCGATTATTTGATTATCCTATTTTTCCACTTGTAAAATTTAAGCTTGATTACAAATAAGCTGTATTCTCTGTCAGTTTATTAGTCTTTGCAAGGAAATCAGAAGTTAAATTGTTTTAAATTTCTTCAGGGTTTATATTTAGTTTTCATTTCACAAAAATGTGTAATGTGCTTCACAGAGATTAAGAAGATGTAGCTATGATGACAATAATACTACATGCTACTTAAGATCCCTTTATAAACTTGTCATAAAGACAAGTTGCAAATTTTTCTTTCATACATGCAAATAGTTTTAAAATGTGATAATAAGAGTCACAATTTAGAACCAATTTTCAACTTTGTTTTAAATGGAGTGGGATTAGGAGTTAAACTGGTTTCTCATAGGGTCATTCTACAGTTGGATGCAGATTCTTTCCAAGAAGTATTTCCATTTATTGCAGAAATTTTTTCTAGCACTATGCTGATCAGTGAGGCTTCTGACATTTACATGAAGTAAAAAGGCATTTTAATTCTCTGAGCCATTCTTCCAAGACAAAGATGCTGCAGCTAGGGAGAACATTAATTAGAAGCACATCTAACATAAGTGGCTTGTCACCGAGTTACAATACTTAGCAGAACTCACACTGCCCTTCGAAGATAGAAAAATTCCTTCAGTGCTTGGGTTTAACTTGAGGAGTTAACTACTCTAATTTGCAGTGATATGTACTATGCACAGGCTGCAATGTATTTGCATATTTTAAATACTTTAAAGACTATTTCACCAAATGAATCCCTAATGGAATGTAATTTAATTCACAAGTTGAAAAATGAGATAACAGTTTCAGCCCCAGTCACTCCTAATGTTTGAAGTACAGCTGGAGAATAAAACAAGCAATGCATAAAAAACAGATATTATAGTAACAACTGCCCATGATAATGAGAAGGATACACTGTAGTGTTTTTGCTTATTTATTACAAATGAGCATGAATATCTTCTTGTGTTTCTTTGGGGGACAAGTATTAATTCTTTTTGCTACTTTGAAATGAAGCATGGGTTATGTCATTGAATGTGTATCTAAATAACCCTAAAATGTTACATTAGTTGGAATGAAAGGATAAAAATCATGCAAATGAATGTAATGTTTATGTTGTCCATATTCTCTAATTTTAAGCTGTGTGATTTTTGAGATAACTCTTTCATTACCCATATTATTCAAGACTGGCTACTTTATTTTCAAAGTAGCCTTTGATAAAACAGAGTCTGTGAGCATTTCCTTATTACTAGACCTAGGCCAGATTTGAAAGTACTAATCTCTCTATCAGTTTATCCTTTATCAAGAATCTTTTTCCCTCTCCTTTCTATTAACTCTAACAATGAGTTCGAACAACAGCTGCAAAAACGAAGCAACTCTACGACAGACACTGCAACTATTGCAATCAGTTCTCTTCTCCAGCTGATTATTTTTTGAGTAGTACCTAGAGCCTCTGAAAAACAAAATACATTCTCCTTTACACTGATATATCAAAATATGAAAAATTACATAGAAAAAGAAGAGGTGATAACTCTAGATTGATTTATGGGTATGATGTAAGGCAAGTGGCCTTATGACTTATAACAGCAGCATTAATAAATTTTGCTACAAACTTAACTAAGTGATCTAAATCCATACACTTCTTGAATAATTATAATTAACCTGACAATGTGAGATGCGGAAACTTGGCCAGGCAGAGCTTATTCCCTGTCTAGAAACACAGTAAGTGTTAACTACATCTAAGAGATACCTCAGATACATGTCAGAGACATTTCCCAGTTCTTCCAGGAACCATTAGGAACTAAGACTGAAACTTTGGAAAATTCTCATATGACATTAGACATAAATACTAGATATTTCTAACTCTCCAGAAGTGCTCACAGGCCAGAGTAGAAAGCCCAGATGTCCAGGAGTATGGAAAATGCTTTGCCCATGTATTCCCCTACCACAGCCCATGATCTTGGAATTTACTAAGACGTCTCCAGTGCACAAGACCTAGCAAGACTATTAGTAGCATAAACCTGGTTCCTGTAAAATTATAAAGCCTGGGAGTGACCCTCCCAGTAAAAATCCAGGGTATAGGGGAATAAAAAACAAAAGTTTCTTGGTCTGCCTTTATATGTACATGTGTAATGTACTCAGTAACTTCTAAAAACAGTACGTTTGACCAAGATTGAAGAAGCTTGCATTTTGATGAATGAGAAAGTTACATGGAGCACATTCCTAGTGCTTAGTATATGTCAAATAATTAATCTTCACAGCTCTCCGTAACAAAAGGAGCATTGCATTTTTAAGAGAAGACAGAGACACGATAAAGTGAAATAATGTGCTCCCTTCTGTTTTCATCAGATTTTCTAGTCCCATTTTCCCCGTATTTATAATCTGTCAAATCACTTCCCTTCTGAAGCACAGTAAAGCTACTCTTTCCAGTCTCTGAAACCAAGATTTTCTTGGTGATTTTATGTTACTTTTTGCTACAAGGCAAACATCAACAATGAGATTAACTTTTTGTTGTTTCTATATACCCCATTAACCATCCGAGATTTTTCTCAAGGATCCTGTCATCTTATACCTCTGTGTCTGTCCCTCATCCAATAGGGACTAGCAATGTTGAATTGGTTCTGAGTATTAGTTTCTTCTGTTACTATTTTTACTTTGTATCCAGTTTCTTCAAAAGCAATAAGAACAAGAGATCATTCTTATTGAAGAATATACCTCTAGAAGAATATATATAGACAAATATATATAAATACATAATATAATATATTCTACTGCATTGCTCTGTGGTGCCACAGACGGCAAATGAGAGAGGAACTAGCAACAAAGCAGAATAATATAACAATGCTGTCTGAGCTGGCCTTGTTCTCCATTTATTATTACACTATATTTTTTTCTAATCAATATTTTATTAACTTAGCGAGTCAGAAAGTCTTTCGTATGGATGAGCTGTCTTGATATATGGCAGAACAACTGCCATTATTTTAGAAAGCTACTTATCTTTAGGGGCTTTGGCAAAAACTGGAATATCTGATACACATACAGTACAGTGGCAAACCTTGTACAACAAGCAAAAGCCTATGGAAAACATGTACAGACTTCTGTTAAAATGGCCTCTAATTGAAGAAAAAAAGGTGCTTTATTTAAGTATGATTGACATACAAAGAGCTGTCAAAATTCAACATATATAACTCGAAGTTTTTTGTAGAAGAGTATACACCTGTGAAACCATCATCAATATCAATGCCATTAACTTATCCATTACCTCCAAAGTCTCCTCCTGCCTCCCCCACAATTAATATAAGATTTACACTCAGTTAATTTTTTTTTTTTTTTTTTTTTTGCTTTTTGGTATGTGGGTAGCTCCCTGACTGGGAATCGAACCCAGGCCGCAGCACTGACAGTGCCAGCGCCGAGGCCTTAAGCCACTACACCACCAGGGAACTCCCTATACTCAGTAAATTTTTAAGTATACAATACATTATTGTTAATCATAGGCCCTATGTTATACAGTGGATTTCCAGCACGTATTTTTTGTGTTAACTGAAACTTTGTAAACTTCGACCAGCTCCTCCCCACCTCCCCCTCAGGCAGCCATCCTTCTCTGCTTCTATGTGTTTGACTATTTTAAATTCTACATATAAGGGTGATCACACCGTATGTGTCTTTTTCTGCCAGGCTTCACTCAGCATAATTTCCTCCAGGTCCATTCACATGGTTGCAGATCATAGATTTTTCTTCTGTTTTAAAGCTGAATAATATTCCACATTTTCTTTATCCATTCCTCTATTGATGGGCGGTTAGGTTGCCTCCATGTCTTAGCTGTTGTCAGTAATATTTGCAAATGTGGGAGTGCAGAGAGCTCTCCAAGATCCAGACTTCAGTTCTTTAGAATGTGTACCAGAAGAGGGATTGCTGATTCTAATGTTAATTCTATTTTAATTTTTTGAAGAAACTCCATATTGTTTTGTTTTGTTGCTTTTTGCTCTATATCCTCTGCAAGACTTGTTGTCCAGAGAAATGCCTCAAAGTATTTTAAAAATAAAGAGAAACATATTAACAAAAGAAAAATTATGGTTCCTGTTGCTAATGGAATTGCACTTTATAAGTACCCAAAATTTCAACTTTCTATGTAGTTAATATCAGGAGTTGGAATCTTAAATGCCACGATAGTTTTGCACCAGGACTGGTAAACGATGGCCTACAGGCCAAATAGGGCTCAGTGCCTGCTTTTGTAAATAATGCTTTATTGGTACACGGTTTTACTTATTCATTTACACATTGTTTGTAGCTGCTTTCATCATACAACTTCAGAATTGACTAGTTAGAAAAGACACGGTATAAACTACAATACTTACTATGGTCTCTTTTACAGAAAAAAAAATTTGATTCCTAGTCTAACTATTCCATGAACCTTGATAATTATTAATTAAAAGTTAGGCCAGTACTGTGTATTGAATGATAGAATAATGAGGTTTTCAATTTCCATTCTTTTACTTTCTTCTTTCTAGTTTTCTGTATATTCCAATTTTTCTGGAATGTTTAAATGTAATTTATATAATGAAAACATTTAAAATTTAATTTTATTTTAAACATTCATTTACATATTTAAATATGTAAATGTATATTTTCATTCACATATGTAGACATGTTTGTCTTCACACCAGAAGAATTTAGGCTTTTATTATTTTTTTCTTCATTGACCCACGAGCCGAGTGATCCACCACTAAGAGTCATACTAGGCTTTTATCATTTATAAACATTTTACTGTAGAGAACCGGCTTTCTTCCCAATAAATGCCAGGTGTATTTTGAAGTTTGAAATCCTATTTATTTTTCTCAACTCTTACATTTCAGTAGCAGTTTGTCATTTTGAGAATGCACTCTGGATAGGTTTTTAAATTGCTGTAGACTTAATTTTCTGATAATGCACCACAAAAAAACTGTGCAACTTTCTTGTCATGGGCTATTGCTGAGTCAACTAAATATCCCCCTAGACCAATCAGATATACTTGTCTCTGGAAGCAAAATTTCAATTGTAACAGCCACAAAATCCATTAGGAGATGTCTGAAGACACATTTAGTCAGCCGTTGGATTTTATTTTCAAATAATCTAATAAGTAAAAACTGTTCTCCAACTACCCACACATATTCTCTGAAAGATGTAAGTTTAGCAACCTTAGTGATACCTATGTTTGATCTTGGTTTTCTATTTTTGTTTTGTCATTTGTTTACTCCTTGCTATCTTCCAAGAAGATAAATAGATCACAGAAGAGTACCTCTTTTCTTTTGGACCTTTTCTCATTGACTTTTCTGTCCTAATTTACATTTATCGTTATGCTTCATGTAAAATTCCAGGATTATTGATGTGCCTTTTTAGATCTTGATCTTAAGATACAGGTCATCTTTGTTTTTCCTAGTTGCTTGTGTTGATCCCATTGTTTTTTGTTTCTTGTCCATTTATTTGTTTTTACTACATTTTAATTTATTGAACACTTACGATATGACTGATATTGGGCTGGGCTACGAGTTAGAGGTACCCCGATCCTCAAACTTACTATCGTCTTTTATTTCCTTATTTAGTGAGCTTTGCCATAAAAACAGCTATTAAATAGACTTAATTCTATTACATGTACTATTTCTAAATTTACCTTGACCTTGTTTATGGTAAATTGCCTCATTTATTGTTTAGCTTCATGGCTATTTTATCAATTCTCTACATTATCTATTGTACATCTAGAAGTAACAGTTAAGAGCGCAGGCTCTGGAGCTTCACTGACTTATCTGTCATTGACTAGATATGTTATATGTTCAAGTTATTTAACCTCTCCAAGCCTCAGCTGGTTTAATAACAAACACGAGTTACAAGAACAGTACCTACTATATAAAATTGTCATGAAAAAAATTGTTTTTAATTCATTTTTATTGTTAGACTTATGGGGGTGACATCTGTTAGCAAGGATTACATAGGTTTCAGGCATACAATTCTACAGTGCATTGTCACCTTGTTGTATAGTAAGTTCACCACCTAATGTGACTTCTCTTTCCATCACCTTATATTTAGCTTCCACCCCTTCTCCCCTCCCTGAATGAAAAATTTTAATACTGTATATAATGTCTTATCTTAGTTGAAAACAGATATGAAATATTCAACATTTATGTTATGGATATATATGCATAAGTAAAATTACAGTTCTATGTCTTTTGAATTATGGGATATAGGGTGAATTACTGGACAATTATGTAGGCTAGAGTTTAATACTTAATAATGACAGTGATAATTTTATACATACATACATAATAAAATTTAAGTTCTAAAATATCTATTGTAAAATTCAAGTTTATTATCTTTTCTATAAGAAACATTTTATAATACCTGTAAGTAACAAAAAATGCCTATAAATCAACTACAGCTGATCTGATTTTTGCAGTATAATTTCAAAAGCAAACATTTCTAGTGCTAGAAAATAAATATTTTTATGTGTTAGATGAGCTAGATTTGAGAATTGTATATATACCTAAGGTTATAATAAATTTTATGGACTATTTGATTCTTTAATATTACATGTATTATTTATATATAGAAGTGAATAAATCACACAGATTTTTTTTTCAGTAATATGTGAAAATACTTTTGTAGTCAGCTTTTAATTATTGGACATTTGTTTTTTTTTTTTTTGGAATGTGGGTAGTTCCCTGGCCGGGAATCGAACCCAGGCCACAGCATTGACAGTGCCAGCGCTGAAATCTTAAGCCACCACACCACTAGGGAACTCCCATTGGACATTTCTTTATACCTATAAGTATGATATACTTACAATAGCTTGAGAACCAATGCTTCAAGAGTTGAAAGAAAAAGTACCCCCATACACACACACACACACACACACACTTTTATTTTTTCTGTTTTAAAGATATTGTGAATTTTTGGAGGCTCTTGAGGTTGAGCTGATTCTCTCAGTAAAAGAGAGCTTACACTTAAATTAAAATTTAGATTAAATTAAAAGATAGATTAAACTTAAACTAAAAATTATTAAAGATTTATATAATTTTGTATTCTCTTGAAACACAGAATTATATACCAAGAAAGACCAGTACTCTGATTTTGTATTCTTGGGAAAAACTAAGTGCCAATGTGCCATTTGTTCATTTTCAGCAAATACTATATGAAACATGATTTTATGTCTGACTCAATTCCTTTAATTATTGTCAAAAAAAGTATGTTCAACTAAAGAGGATAATAAAATCATTTTTATTTCACATTGATATCATATTGTCTATTTTTAGCATTTTGTGCATCAGAGAATGATTTTCTGCTTGTTTAAATGTAGCTTCTTATCACAAATTGATTAGCCAATGTAAAATATATGAGGATAAAATGGATTTTAAATGCGCTCAGTTCCTAAACCTCTTAAATCTCTCCTGTTGGCCTGAATATCCCTATTTTCACAAAACTTATGTGGTTAACAAAGAGCGGTAAGTAACTAACTCTTTTATGCTATTGTTATTGCACTATGATGTAAGCCAATTGTTGAAAAGGGGAAAAAGCAGGTGAGTCTAATTAAGTTTTAACCTGTAAAATACTGTCTTGACCATATTGATTAATTCAGAATTGCACTGAAGGTGGACAGTATAAAGCAGTAATAATAATAATATAAAATATTCATGGAGCATTTGAAAGTCAGATACTGTTTTATACTTTTCCTAATCTAATTCATTTAATCATCACTGCCATCCAAATAAGTAAACACTGACATCTGTATGTCCATCTTGTAGATAAGAGAAATGAGTCACAGAGAACGGTAACTGACCCAAGGTTTAATGTTAGTAAGTGGTGAAGCCAGAACTCAAGCTCGGGATATGTTTTTCATCGACATATTTTATTGCCTGTTCAATGTTGCATTTCTTCTCATTTTTAAAGATTTTTTTCATGCTTTTTTGTTTTTAAGAAGGTAAGATTAGATGCCATTCATAATAATTAAAAAAATAAAAAAAAATTTGGTGCAAGGCTATTAAGCCCAACCACAGTGAATTAACACCATAATTCAATGTCAGAGAACAGACCTGTTTTTAGCTGCAAAGTTATCTAAATAACCTGAAGATACAACTACCAAAGCACACCTACACATTCTGGGGAAAACTTAGAAATACAACTTATTAAACGTTGTTAGCTGAGCTCACAATATAGTATTAAAAATTACCAGAGGCTACAAAGAGGAGGGAATTAGAAATGAGAACGGTAAGTTAACACTAAAGCAAAAGCACCAGTATGTAGTTGCTGATCTCGTTAAGCAAGAGGCTTGTTTGCTGGCAGCTTGGGTTTTAATAATGGTTCTGTAGCCAAGACCTTGGGCTAAATAGCATCAAGGAGGTAGGCCTATGCACTATTGTGTGCGCATGTGTGGACACACACAAACACACACACACACACACACACACACACACACACACACACACACAGAGTTTAGTTGCACTCTCAATGGTTTATATCCTAAGTGAATTGGTGGGCCTGAGAAATTCCTGCTGGCAAAGGCAAAACCACGAGCTAACATGACTATCTCAGCCTAGGATGTGGTAGGAAAATACCTTTCCCCAAAAATTCACAATCACAGCCTGCTCTCAGCTGTTAAGATCCTGATCTTCTAATTTAGCATAGTTTCAGAAAAACTACCTGTCAGTAAATTCACTTAAATCTTTCGTAGATTAATAGTAACATAGAATGCCTGGATAAATTAAGCCTAAATGCTCTCCTGATATACAGACGCTAACCCAATCTTCATAGACTTCTCACAACTAAATTTTGGGAAATGTGAGCCTATTATTTAAATTTATCAAATACATGAAGCCCCACAAGCCACAGTGAGTGAGAGCCATCAGGAATATTCACAACATAGCTCAAACACTAACCAGCGAAGGGTAGAGATAATAGAAATAATTGGATGAAGAACACGAAATGAGTATAAAGACAGAATTGAGAACACTAGAATGGCATAGAGTATTATCAAAAGAGAATAAGTAGCTATTAAAAAAAAAAAATCACTCTACTAAAGAAAAATATAATCATTTAATTTAAAAAAAGCACAATAAATGTGCTAAATTAAGTAACCAAGGGGAGAGAATGAAGGAACTAATAAAGAATGAAGGCAAAAAATAAAGAATTAGAAATATGAAAATATATAAACATATGTCTTTGCTTAGGTTCCCTTTTTTCTGAGCCAAAATATCATATGCTAACATTTTATTGGAAGTGCCATCCCAGGGAAGTGAAACTGAATGGCAAAGGGAAGTGAAGCAGGGAAGTCGACACAGTAAGTATAACCACAATGAGTTCCTGAGTTAGTTATAGCTTCATGGTGAATTGAGTGATTGGTCTTGTCTGTACCCAAGGTGGAAGAGCTGAGGATTGGTCTTGAATGCCTTCTCCTATTTGTCAAAGTTCACGATTTCATTTGCATTTGTATTAAAATGTCTGTCTGTATATATCCTGTGCAACCTGACCCACCCACTGCATATATGGTCACCCCCAGAGGAAAGAGAACGGAATGCATTTGAGAGGGGTATCAAGGAGACTCCAGTAGAATTTATAATGTTTTATTTTATTAGGTGTATATTGGGCCCATGAATGTTGTTCTTTTTGAGCAACAAAAAGGAATGTTAAGAAATAGGGAAAACAGATTAACTTGTAACTGCTTAAGTCAAGAAGTGTAAGAAACAGCTGTTTGGATTGATTATTATGATAGAAAGCTATGGAATCTAGATAATATTCAAAGTATTTAAATATAATAAAATTTGATTAAATTTTAGCATTTATCTGAATATAATTTTAAGTAAATAAAATACTATTTTATTCACTGTCATGAGGGTAGAGTGCAAAAGAGCTGATGGATATCTTCCTGGAGACCATAACTTACAGGTATTTTATAAATAATTCTTTTATAAAGAGCTGAATCATCCTTTTCCAAAATTATTCTTTACTTTCTCTAAACCATTGTTTGTGCATCCTTAGGTGTCCTTTTGGTTCTTTGACTACCATGTGCTCAATTTTTTCTCATTTCTGCATCATTTACACTTTAACCTCCTTGTCGGCTTCATCACACTCTACTGACACATTTGCATTAGTAACTGTAATAGAAGAAGTAGTCATCACTTTTCAAGAATTTATGCTAACTTGGGTTAAGAATTTATTTATAGCATTAAGTACTTCATCAGATGACACATGCCTTATGTTTTTCCTAAAAACAACTTCATGCTGGATATCTCCCAATTCCCAGTATCTAGTATTGTAAAATTTCATATAATGTGGTAGGAAAGGCCCAGCACCACCAACAAAGTGTTCTTGCTGCAAAAACATTGTTCCTAAGTCAAATTATACCTTTAACTTTAATACTAGTTTACTAGAAATAGCTGGATAGAAGGTCAAGGAATCCTCACAAGGAAGCAATCAATCAAATCCAGAAGGTGGGATATTCTACAGGACATGTAGCCTGGCTTATCTAACAATAAGTGTCATTAAATAAAAAGGACAGAGTTTAATAAAACCTCTTAGGAGATGTAATCTTCAAATACCATAGGCAGCCATGTTTGGTTTGATTTAAAATTAGTAAAATGTTGGGAAAAGATAATTGAGAAAATCAGGAAAAGGAAAATATGGACTGGGTATTAGATGATATGGAAATTTTTTTTTATGTTGTTAAATTAATAATGGCATGGTGGTTGCTAAAAATATTGTTATCACCAAGAGGTTATACTAAAGTACATACAAATTTGGGAATTTAAGGTCTTGCTAACTCAGCTATGATTCTTTCAGTTAATCCAATCATCTGGAAATGTTATTCTTTCATTACCAGTTTGATATAGTAGACTCAGTTAACTAGCACGCATAGAAATTGGGAGATGCCAGATAAATGTGAGAAGACTTTCCATTAACCAGAACTCTCAAGCAAACTGCTAAATGTTTTTGAGGGTTGCTTGAGATTTTGCCTGTTGCTTGAGAGTTCCAGTTGCTTGAGTTCCAGTTAACAAAGAGTCTACTTGTAATATTAGTTCGGATTCACTTAGTATTTAGCATACTGCTATAATCAAAGAAGACATTAAAATATATTTAAATAAATAAGTGATGGAAATAATCTTAACTACTGGTAAATAAAGTAGTTGTTTTTTAAAGAACAGGCATATATATGAAGTAATAATATATAGTAATATATGTGCAAAATATAATATACATAGTAATATCTATCTATGCCTATTTAAAATACATATATATGCTAATATATCCATATATATGTTATTGTTCCTAAAAATATTGTTCCTAAGTTATGTTATATATATATGGATATATTATAAAACTTCATATATATAAAACTTTAAAAGCCTGGGAATAATAACATTCTCAGTACCAGAAATCCTGCTTATATGAAACTTGGTTTTATCTAAAAATATATTTTCCACACAAAATAGATGGTGAAGATTAGGGAAGTGCCATCAAAACTGAGTAATGCTGTTAGCCTAATAGTGAAGTTCTTAAAGTTTTGTATATATTCTGATAAGAAATATTTCTAAATATGACATGTATTATGCCCCTACCCCACATGCAAACATCATAATTAACTTATTAAAACTTTAAGGAAATGATATCTAAATCCAGTTTGTGCTGGTTATTTACTGTTATCTTATAGCCCAAAGCTCATCCTTATTTTAGAACCTCCTTTGTTATGTGATTTCTGCAAACTAGGTTTCCCACATGCCCTTAGGTTGGCATTCTGTTAGATACTGTTAATGGCAGGATCCAAGTAGAGACTGTAACACAAGACAAGGGACTTAATTCCTGTTTTCCAGTTACTATCTGTGCTGTTCCAGCAGCAAAGGACAACTGACTCCCACTTGCAGCTTCTTTCTGCCCTCAAACCCAAAGTTTGCCATGTCTTCTGGGTATTATTAGTGTACCGAGCACATGACAGTTTCCCATCCACTGGCCAATACTCCTGTGGGCCCAAGTAGCAGTGCCTTGCTCTTTCCTTAGAAGTTCAAGTACCTCCTAAGTGTGGCTCCCTCTGCTCCCCTCCGCCCATCATGGTGCTGTAGAAATCGATACCCCTGTTGCTGCTCCTAGACTTAGTTAATTCCTTCTATTCCTAGTTCCTTCACCAGCCCTAGAGGAGAATGCTGCTTGCTGCGGTTATGAATTACTTCAGAGTTCTTACTCTATTTTTTCAAACTTCCAACATCAAGGCAAAGATTCTCTTTCTTTAAAGCACTTAACGTGTTTTCCGAGAAAGTAGACCTGAGTGAAACACATTCCAAGATGGGAATCTTAGCATATATTTAAATTTCCTATACTATATAATTTTTTCCCCCAAATGATCAAAGGAGTTGTACTAGTATAGGGTGGGTGGCAAATACTGTTAGTCCCAAATTAAAAAACTTTTCTGTAAGATTTTGAGTACAGAAAAAGACTGAGAGAAGGGCTAAAAACAACATGAAATTCTGGGGTTCTTGCTCTGACTCAGAAAACTCTAAATGCAAAGGCAATGCTTTCCACTTGAATCTTTGTAATATCACATCAGGGTCAACAGGCTATGGCTGGTGTGACAAATCAATCTGTTGTCTGTTTTTATAAATAAGGTTGAAGAGGAACCTAGTTTCACTTATGGAGGTATAGTCTATGGCTGTTTTTATTCTATACTGTCGAGGTGAATAACTGTGACAGAGAGCATATGACATAAAAAGCCTAAAATTACTGTATAGCCGTTAAAGGAAAAGAGTTCCAATATGGTAGACAGTAGATCCAACGTGAAATATGATGCCATTTTTATTAAACAAAGTTTAATCTCAACACTATTTTCAAATATTAGACCAGGTATAAGAATTCAGACTGAATGTAATTCATTCATTATAGATTTTTATTTGAGGCTGAGAGGTAGCAAGTTGAACATTAAATATAGAGGCTGCTGTCATAAGTTGCCATTAATGAGGGAAGTCAAGACATTTGGAGAAGGAAAATCTCCTTAAAAAATTGTGAAGAAAAAATAAATTTTAACATTGGGTAATCACCAAAAATAAAAAATAAAACCTTTTGGCTTCCAGAGATACCACAGATATTAGAGAGACTGCATAGATAATTGAAGATTTAAATTGGCATATTGAATCTAAACTTTTCGTCTCTCTTGTCATGAAAAATTTAAACAATTTAATGCAATCTCCAAGGGAATTCCAAAGAGTGTAAAAAATAGCCATTTTTATAAGAAAAATAAAACATTTTTTCACTGGGCCTATGAAGAGTTTTAGAAGTTAAAAAAGTGAGACCGACCGATCTTTGACCTCTATGCTAATATCCTCCTAGAAATAGGCCTACAATGTAAAAAGCTAAAATTATATGGTGTTTTTAATTGGCATGAAATGTAATTTAGGAGGGTATTGCACACACACACACACACACACACACACACACACACCCCAGAAGAGGCATTTCTTAAAAAGCAATACTCTAAGGGAAGGTTGTCCTATTGAAGACAGTAGAAGCAACAAACAGCATATCATAATTTGTAAGAAATTCAATTATTAAATAATTAAAGGAATTGTCCTAGAATTTATAAAAATGACTCCAAGAAGAGAAAGAGGGGAGACAAACCTGATGGATCTCTCTTCTTAATTGAACCTGTAATTCCAGACTTGCACGTACAGCTGCTTTTTCGACTATTCCACTTAAATATTCAATAGGCCTCTCAAAGTTAACAAGTCAAAAGGAAATCCTTTATTTCTGCTGCTCACATCTCCTTCTCTTCTAGTCTTCCTCATCTTCATTAACATCACCTTCCTACAGTTGCTTGAGGCCAATACCTAGAGGTCATTGGTTCCTCTCTTCCCTTCAACACTGTAAGCACTCTATCAGCCTGTTCTACATACACTGATCTCTAAATTTCAACTATCTCCTCTCTGTTTCCTGTACCTCTACCTTGCTGGTCTAGGTCAACATTATCTCTTATCTGAATTGATATGAAAGCCTCCTTGCAGGCCTCTCTGCTTCTACTCCTGTCACCCACCAACCCATTCTCCACATGGCCATCAGAGTTACTCTTTAAAATTATGAATCAAATCATGCCACTTTCATACCAAAATCCTCAAATTTCCTCTCTTTGTAAGAATAAACTGTAGAAATAAAGGCCATGGAGGGTAGGTTTCAATTTTTAATCAAAAGAAATTATTTATCAGCATTTGTGCAGAAGGAAGCACAGAATCAAATAAACCTGAAAAGAGGAGAACCCCCAAATAGTCAAGTAATCCTCATGGGAAAGCCTGGTAGGGCCAATTTGATGACAACAGCTGGAACAGACATGGGTTTAACCTACTCCAATTCAGAGGTGAGTGTGGGGGTTCCAAAGTGAAGGTCTCAGCTACCCACTGTGCCCTTTAGAAAATCAGCAGATCAAATAAACAAAATAAACTAAGCATGTATAAAACTGTCAAAGACAAGAATAAAGGCTCAAAACATGAGAGTACAAAAAAGGCCAAGGAAATGTGAAAAAAAACTGCAGTTCTTTATTTGAAAAATATAACTAAAATTAAAAAAGCAAATACACGTTTTAAAGAACTAAAGACAATTAATAAACAGAAACACAGATGTAAAGAAATTACCCATAGTACAGCACAGTCTGCTAAGGAGATTAAAAGTACATTATATATAAAAGGAAGAGAAAATAAACATATATCTAATTTCAGTCCAAGGAATAAAGAACAGAGAACATGAGGAAGAGATAAATATAAAGTCATAATCTTTCACCTTTTTCATAATTAAACAAAGATGAGAATAATTAGATGCGAACATCACATGAAGACCTATAAAATTAAAAAAATCGAACTCCACATCTAATCACATTGGAGTCAATCTCTAGAATACTAAAACAACTGAGTAAAACTGGTCACTGGGAAACAACTTTTAAAGAAAAGAAAACTGGACTGACTTTAAAATAATGGAAGAAAATTGTTGGCAACTTAGAATTTATAATCACCTAAACTATTATGTAAACACCAATAAAATAACCAAATAAAATAAAAATAACATCTTTAGACAAATCAAAATAAAAACCTACTATCAGCATTTTGCTGAAGTACCTTTATTAAGATATTATTTATAGAGAATAAAATTGAATGCAGTAAGGATTATTCATGAAAGTTTAAATTAATAAGCATGAACTATTATTACACATTAAAAAACTTTAAATGTTCACGCCCTTTGCATCAGGAATTTCTTAAGTGTAAGTTTTATCCTGGTAAATTTGTCATGACTATGTGCAAATATTTGCCCAAAAACATTTTAAATTTTTTCATAATATTGAAATCAGAAATATTTTGACCCCAATAGGAAAGGATGTGTGAAATATACCACGACATACTGAAATACTGTGTCATCATTAATCATGTTTTTATAGGAAGTCATTTGTCTAAAAGCATAGATAGGTATCAAATGTTTATTATTTTCAAAAGCCACCTACTTTATTATAAACAGCTTGAACAATTTTTTTTAATTACTAGACATATTCTTCAAAATATTAAGTTTGATTATTTCTGGCAATAGAATTGTGAGTGCTTGCAAATTATGCCTTTTTTGTTTTTGTTTGTTTGTTTATTTGTTTGTTTTCCTGAGCAGGGATCAAACCCAGGCCATCCTGGTGAGAGTGCCAAAACCTAGCCACTAGACCACCAGGGGATCCCCCTTTTTTTTTAACCTTGGCAATTCTAAAAAAATTTCTATGCACTGTGGAGTTGTATGCCTGAAACCTATGTAATTATTGCTAACAGATGTCACCCCAAAAAGTCTAACAATAAAAATGAATTTTAAAAAATAATAATTTCTACACTCAACTTTTGCTTTTATACTCAGAAAAAATACTATTAAAAATAAGTGAGATCTTTGGATATGAATATGGGCTCAGTTTTTGAAAGTTTGAAAATATAGAATTCGAACAAGGCATGTAGCAGCGTGAAATAGCTGCTCTGATTAACTTGTGAGTGAAAGCAAGTATTGAGCTTTTCTGCTTTGAATCACTATGTCTAGTCCCAAATGTTTAATTTTGAAAGTGTATGAGGCAGAGGAGGAAAAATAGAGGTGAAAAGTACCCACAGGACTCTAAAGCTGTTTCTAAGGCAACCAGGTACATTCTAACTAATCTTAAGATGTTATCACTTTTCCAGTGGTCTGAAATGTAAGCATATGAAGACTGACTTTTAATATGTGTATGGCGATTACATTGTTCATTTCAATTTGTTTACATTGTCCTTGCAAATAGAATTTATAAGTGGCTATTTTCCTGAATGACCAAAAAATAAATTAAGCTTACCAGTTTCCATTCAGACTATAAGTGGTAAAAACATATAGTATCATATCACATTTATTTAAAATGACGCCATATGTTAGTACAACTCCAGGCATGAATATTATACTGAAAAGTCATTCTTGAAATTAAAAGAGCATCTCCCCTTTTATATGGCTTTTGCAATTATTAAATCTGTAATAGTTTTTAATGTTACACAAAACATTTTATTGATTTTTAAATGCAGTGCTCAAGGATCATGAATGAAGGGCTTAAACAGACAGGGATTCATATAGATACGCTGAAGTAATGTCTACTGGATAGAGGCAAAGGGGGCATGGAATTGAGGACTCTGAGATTATTCCGATATCCATTAACACAAGTTGTAAAGATGAAAAACACAAGTCCTAATTGTGCAATAGTGAGATTCAGCAACAATATAATTTATTAGACAAATTGGAAGATGATACTTCAGAAAAATTAATGTAACATGGTCAATCTAGAACACCAACTTTATCCCAGACTCTAATATCTCTAATAATGGAGAAGTAAGAATACTTCAGTATAACACTAACTCGGTCCATGTAGAGACGCATAAAAGAAGAAAAAAACATTACATTTATTGATGTGTAATTATTGCATAATATATCTATATCTATCTATCTATCTATCTATATCACTATATCTATCTATCTTATATATATACAATTCAGGAAAGGACAACAATTAAAGTTTGAAATTTGTGTTTGGTTAAGTTAATATTTTAAATTTAGCATTATTTTTCATTTACTTTCTAATCATGATGAAAATAATCAACTATGCTTCATTTCCTTTTACCTATATGCAGCACAGCATAACATGTTACTTTTGAAAAGAGTATAGTCCCCCAAAGCTTAACAGGATTTCATATTGTATTTTTCATATATTGGAGATTTTCCTTTTTTTTTTCATTTTATACAAAATATAGTTTCTTTCTGGTCCCTTATATACTCAACCACCTTTTCTATTTTCAAAATAAACCAAGGATTCTATGTATTATCTTAAAATTTCAAGTAAAATTTCATTTCAAGTAAAATGTGTATGATTGAAGAATACTTTAGTTGTATAACCTTCACTACATATTACATTTATAACATTTTTATCACAGCAATAAGATCCCTCATGCATATTTTAACAGTTAAAATAACCCACACACATTCACATACCTGTCCCAGGCAACCATTTTCTTCATATACATATTTGGCTTTTCTGGATATATTTGAATGGAACCAATGTGGTCTGCTATTCGTGACTTTCTTCATGGAGTGCTGTAGATGTTTTCAAGGACCAGCTGTGTTGTAGTATGTATCCATAGTATGTTCCCTTTAACTGTTGAATAGTATTCCATAGTATGGATATTTCTCATTTTATTTATCTGCTCATCAATCGATATATATTGAATCTTTTGTTATGAATAATGTTGCTATGAAGATTTATGTATAAAATCTTTGTTTTGACATATGTTGTCACTTATCTGTGTAATTTTATTTTATTTTATTTTTATTTTTTTTGGTGGTTCCCTGGCTGGGAATCAAACCTCGGCCATGGCATTGAGAGCACCAAAGCCTCGCCACTATACCACCGGGGAACCCCCTCTGTGTAATTTTAAAGAATTAACACTAAGGAAAAAAAGTCCCTGGAATACATGCAATTTAATAGTGACTCAATAAAAACCAAAAATATCACACTCTCTACATTGTAAAGTTTGGAAAAACTGTTTAATTATTATCTCTACCATGTTTTAATACATGCATTTATTTTTATTCATTAGAACTGAGGAAATACATTACACATTGTATTTAATACTTAATTATAAATGTTCATGTCTACTTTTCCTGAAGTAGTGTCCATCCTGTTTTTACCATAAACCATCTGTTCCATATGGGAATGGCAAGCATATGTGTGAGAAGTAACTTTTTCTCTATATCAGCAGTTACCAAATAAATAAATAACAATGCCAAGCTAAACTTATTTATGTAGTTAAGTTGGTGCATAAAATAAAATCAGCTGATTCAATTAGGAAAAAAGTTTAAATCATATGGGGATTCCACAAATTGTATGCACACACATAAATACACGATTTTATTTATTTTTAAGGATCTTGTAAGTGACTTAATTTATTCCAACACTCTAAAGCATCTAAAAAAACCCAGAAAACAAAAAAACAAAGCAATAACCTCAAATTCAGAAGAGTATCTACTTTCTTCTTGATGAAAGCTTATATACTCATTAGAGACATCAGTACAGCTAATAAGTAAGTACCAAACTCCATTTTTATTTTTTGCTGTGCTTTATCAGTAGGCAGGGACATAAAATTTCTTTCAAACCTGCTTGCTCACCATTAATACTCAAAATGTTTCAATGATGGATAGAGCATTCAACATTGCTGAGGCATCATTGCACACATTAATTGCTAATACTCTTTAGCTTTTGATAAAGTATATGTTGGAGTGTAGTAAAATTAAATCTATCAAGGTGAATGTTCATCCCTGAATGCAAGAGACATGTTCCTGGAAAGTGCAAGGTGGTTAAGAACATGCATCATGGAGCCATACTGTCTGACTTGTTATTTATCGATCATGTAAGAGCTAGAGGCAAGTTATGCAAATTTTTAGGCCTTGGTTTTCTTGCCTCTCAAATGGGGATGAAAATGGCATAGAGATTCTTTGAAGAGCAAGTGAAAATCCTATAAGGCTAGATGGATCATATGGGTTTTTGTTCTAATCAGGACACTTTTGAGAAAGAGAGCTATTGATAATTATGCTGAGATAACACACAAATAAGATTTCTTGAGCAAGTTGGGCATATTATTCCATGTAAAGCACATTTAACACAGTGTTTGACACCTTTAAGTGTTCAACTAATGCAAGCAAAGATTAACATTACTTTAATTTTTATCTAGTCACTTGACATCTGAAGATCAAATCCTATTTTATACTATTTTGATCTAAGGGCAACTAAGGTAAAAATTCAACCCAGCTCTTGTCCTAGGGACTTTACTCATAGGCATAGATATCAAGTAACCATTGATTCACATGAGTCATGTTTTACTTTGTCTACTCTAAGTACTAGGGCAGATACCATAGAGAGAGCCATGATGAGACATCTCCAGCCACTTGGAGCTTACTTTGTAAAAAAAAATTAAAGAACAACAAATTTGTTTAGATAACTTTATAAAAGGAGGTAACCAATGGTATAAGTCTGCTTTCATAGCAGAATTTCCAAATAAAGTTTTGCTTAGATCTCCAGAATTTTAAATATCACTGCTCTAAGTAACTTACTTCCCTTCCATGTTTCTTTCTGCTCCTTAGATCAAGACTATAACTAAAGTATGAAGATACTCTGGAGTAGTTGATCTAGGACTGTTGTGTCTCAACTGCTTGGACTCACATGTATAACCCCCAAATCTCAATGCCTTCACAAATAAATACCTACTTTTTGGAAACTCATGGAAATTTTGCTACTGTCTGGGCATATTTCTAAAACAGCTTCCAGAGGGTGACCCAGTGACCCAAGACACCTGTGTCTTGTGAATATGTCATCTCTACACTGATCTTCACAGTTATTGCCAAAAAGGAAGCAAGGTGCTAAAAGGTTGAAATTGGCTTTCATTCAAATTGATTTCACATCATTTCTACTCATATCCCATTGGCACTGGAGAGTTGCAAGAGGGTTGAAATATGGAGAACATATATTTTTTTCACCTAGCAGCAAATATATCATCCATGTAATTCTATAGGCTTCTAAAATGACCGAAAGAAATTTAAGAAATTACCATGTGGAGTGTAGGCTAACCGTTAAATTTCATCTAGGCCTTCAGTAGAAATTGAGGTGAAGGGTGGTGGTGAGAATTTCAAAACATGTGCTTCATTTTTAAAAAGTGAAAAATGTTTCAGAAAGTTATCAAAACCACCTAAAGCAGAACTCTTCTCCAATATTAGTTCAATAATATAAAATGGATTATTAAAGTGCATCCTTTTAAAAGATTCAGAAACTTGAGGTACATAAGGTTTTCAAATACTCCACTAATTTTCTTGGTCAATAATGTAATTTCATGCTTCTGATGCTTCATTTTCAAAACTAGATTGAAGGAATGCTCTTTTGTAAGCTTACTTTCTTAGATGCAAGTTCATTGAGAAATGCTTGAAAGTGTGAGAAAATGTAATTTCTTTCATATAAAGGACAATATTTATCTTAGTAGAAAAACAAAATCTGCACATACAAAGAATGTCTTTGGCATCTCTGATCAAGCCAAACATTGCATTCATTTCACTGATACATAGTATTTGTGTCAATGGTGGAAAACTTTCTGTCAACACTTCTTGTTCTCTGACAATCTGAGAACATATAATTTAATTTCACTTTCTAGCAGAAGGCTACAGGTCTTAAGTGCAGAACTTCAAGTGTTCAGAATGATTTTGAAGCGCATCTCAAAAAAGAAACACAGGAGATGCATGTTTGTGTGTGTGTTTTGTGTGTGATTTTGTGTGTGTGTGTGTGTTTATTTGGAAGATACTGACAAGAGAGATAAATAAGACGAAGGATAGATTTTTAATGTCAATTCTTTAAGTCTAGGTAAAATAATGAGTTTTTTGTTTTTTTGTTTTTGATTTTGAAATGGGGTGGGGGAGAATGTGGAAAGGCAAATTAGAAACTCACCATTCATGTCATGCTTCCAACAGCTGTGTGTTATATGCCCATGTGCAGTTGAGCTGGCTCCAATTTCTGGCAGCTCTATGAATGAGTAATGTCTTCAATGTCCTGTCCTCAACAGCCTTGCTCAGCTCATGCCTACAGCTTCTTTTACGAAGTCAATCCATCTCAAGTTTGGTCTTATTCTGTTCTTGCTACCTTTTATTTTTCCTAGCATTGCTGTCTTTTTTCCAAGGAACCCTGCCTTCTCACAATTTGCCCAAAGTAGGACTACTTCAGTTTTGTCATTTTTATCACTCTAAATTTTGTTTTACATGAGAGTAAATGTCTGAATTTTAAAGACTGAACTATATGGAATAATTTTATCATTGCTTTCTCAATTTAATATTAATAGAAATGAACATCTTTTAAATGAAAATGCACTGCATTTAAACAAGAACATAGTACAATAAATTACCTCTCCCAGACAGTGGATAAATGGTGTTGTGTCCTCAATTTAAGGTAACAACAAACTGTTAAAAATATACATATACCTAAATATATTTTTTGATGCTTCATTTAAAAAATACATATCTAAAACTTTAAAACCAAGTTATTTTTGCTTTGAAAAATTCTTTTAAAGCTTGAATTTACAAGGTGGACAAGAATTAAAAATAAAGAAGATTCTTTATGCCATACATACACACACACACACACACACACACACACACTCACATACATACACAAAGAAAAAATAATTCAGAAGATGATAGAAGGTTCTGGGGCAAATAAATGTCCACAGAAAAACAGTAGTAGTGTTATTGTACAACCACGGATTCATGACTACAGATGGTCTCCGACTTACAATGGTTCTATTTATAATTTTTTGACTTTATGATGGTCTGAAAAGCTACATCTATTCAATGCAAACTATACTTGTAATTTTGAATTTTGATACTTTTTCTGGCTAGTGATATATGGAACAATACTCTCTTGTGACACTGGGCAGCTGCCACGAGTCACAGCTTCCAGTCAGCTACTGGATCAGGAGGATGAACAGACGCAGTACACTGTCACCAGCATTTTTTGGATATTGTGTCCCAACATCTACAATGTCTACGAAATGCCCTCCTGCGTGCTTTCAGTTGTGTATGATAATGGTGAGTACTCATACGACCATTTTATTTTTCACTATCAATACAGTATTCAGTGAGTTACATAACATATACAATATTTTATTTTAAAATAACTTTCGTGTTAGATGATTTTGCCTAACGGTAGATTAATGCAAGTGTTCTGAGCATGTTTCGGATATGATAGGCTAAGCTCTGATGTTTAGTTCATTATATATATTAAATGCGTTTTTGACAAAGGTATTTTCAACTCATGATGGGTTTATCAGGACATAACCTTATTCTAAGTCAAGGAGCATCTGTATTCAGATTTCTTCTTCAATTTGAGGATTAATTTTAGTCCACTTTCACTGGAGAGATGACATTAGTCATTCACTTTTCTACCACTTGCTAAAACTACGTGAAATGTTTAAGGTTACTATCTCTTGGGGGAAGATGAAAGGTATCAATGCTTTAGGCTACCTTGTGGTAAGCTCCCACTATAACATGGAGTCTTTAAATGTACAACTTACCATTGATCTGATTAAATACATGTTTTGGTATAATACAGAAGACTGAATATTATTGTGCAATTTTGTAAAATTCATAATATAATGATCAGTAGTTAACATGTTGACACTGTTATTATTGTTTTAGAAGACGTAAGCATGCACAATATTTACATGTTCATGAATAAATATATACCATACAATACCTATTATTTTATAAATAAGTAAATATTAAATGTATTTGTTTTAACAAGGTTTATGTTGAAAGTTAGGGATCTTAAAAAACTGTTTCATAAAAGACATCTGCACAAACATTCCCTGAGTTAAATGACTGAGTTCAATGGAAATTATTTACATCTGATATTATATATGAATCAAATGGTGAATCTTAGTGCAATATCAATTACATTAAAATATATTTTTGTAGTTTAAAAATAAGTGTAATGAGTTCTAATGATAGTTGTTGTCTTTGGTTTCCTATTTAAATACCTTACTTCCCAGACTGTGTTCATGATGTAGGATTCACTATGTATTTATTTGAAAGGACATTTTAAGACAGGCATACAACATTCTAGCAATTTGCATATGTGTAGCTCAGAAAGCCTGATATTGAGCAATTGGATCTTAATAGTCTATTTAAGAGCTCTGCCATCCACCATTCATAAATGTACTTTTTCCCCATAGGAGTCTGCTCACCAACTTAAAGAATAAATGATAGAAAATCATCCAAGTAAAGGCCTTCTCTCAAGTAACAACAGTCAATTAGTTCAAGGAGAGGTGAAACTAGAAAATCCAGCAATCTATAATGAGTGAGAAATAATTAATTCTGAAAATATTTGTGTGATTTCATCACTTCAAATGACTCAGTCGTCCCTCAAGTTTCCTTATGGCTTTTATTTATTTAGTACTTGTCAAATTTTATATGTATCCACTCTAAGGGTCAGAAAATGAACAGACCCTATAATAAAAATTACTAGCATGCCTCAATGAGTTATGAACAGTAAACAAAAATAATTAGAATCAATTCAAATTTGTGAAAAATGTTTTCTTTTTTAACATTAATGTCCAAATTAATTTGTATAGTGGAAACCAGTCATGAGAGCAAATGGATCAATTGAGGAGAAAAATAACATAAACAAAAAACTAAAAAAAAAGTGCCCCCCTTATATACAACCCCAATTCCATAAAGAGAGAGAGACAGGGAAAAAGAGGGGAGAAAGAAATGTAATTCATAATTAAGTCTTTCATTTGCTGTTTTGGCACACTTTTCATATACTCACACTAAAGTAAATTAAATTTTCTGTTGAACTCCATTTCATTAAAGAACATTTCTCTCCCCTGCTTTTTGGCTTATAATGTCAGGTAAATATAAAGAGAAGGAAACACCAACTGAACCATGTAAATGGTAATGCTGGAGCATTTCTCCATGTTCATTAATTTCTATGTATTTTGTGGGGGTTGGGGCCCATACAAAAAATAATCCAACTTCTAATTAGTGACATTAGTTATCGTACTTAATACACATTTAAATGAAGAAAAACAGTTTTGTGTGAAATTTGAATGAGAAGACCTTTTTTTCCCATTTTAGAAATTTCTGTTTTCATCTCATTTCATTCCTTTGCCTTCTAAAGGAAAAATGATAGAAATCCTTTCCTAGTTTACCCAAAATACAGTTTTTAAAATCTTGTTTCCACATCAGGAGTTAATATTTGCTATACTAAAGCATGTTGGTTAATATCACCAGTGATTTCCATGGTATGCACATCAGTATTCCAATTAAAACATTAACATGAGACTTCACTCATTACCCTCTCTGTCTTGGCAGTAAGTAACAGTAATCTAAGTGCATCTTCCTGGGTATTGTGGAGGGAATGAGAAAATATCACATTTCATGTGGTATTGTAAGCCTTTAATGCAGTGGTAATAAGGGAAATCTAGAAATTGGTGAGATAAGGAAAGGTTTCCACCATGCACCAAAGCAAAGGATTATAGGCCAAGGATAAGGAATGACTACTGGCAGGTAAAATAGTGATGTATTCTTTAGTCTAGAAGTAGCCTCAAAGATGTCTGCCATGAAGGAAAACAAAGCCATAGGTACTAGGGTTCGGGGGCAGAACTTTAATCATAAAATAAATGAGGAAGTTTGAATCAGAGTACTGTATTTGGAAGAACTGGGATGAAAAATGAAGAGAATCAAAACAAAAGCACAACAAAGAAGAAAGAAGCAAATAGTGATAGAATGTAGAAAGTGCCTGGGGCTCATGTAGAGCCACAAGAGCAAGAGTCAAGTTAAAGACATTCAGGACAATGTCAAAATGGATAGAATCAGAATGACATGATCATGTATATGCCGTGATATTGAAGATTCAGGTTTTAATTTTCCCTACTTTAAGACAAAACTGGTGGTAAATTTTAGCACAAAGTTGCACTAATGCAGAAGATTAAAACAAAAATTGTCAATGAGACAATTTTTGAACTAGAAGAGAGCTTTGACAAAGTAGGAAGGACATTTCTTTCCTCTCCAAGTCACAACAGTAATCCAGGTTACCGCTATTAACACCTGGTCATCCTTTGATGAAACATCGGGGTCACTCTCCATGTTTCCAGTTCCCTGGAGGGAATACTAATATTCTGGATTCAGTGTTGTATTCCTCTAACCATCAGCACAGATTTATGTAGCATGTTTTCCAGACCATAGAACATGGCAGCAAGAGAGTCTGCTGACTATACAGTTTTTTTGTTGTGATGTAGTTCATAACATCCATCTTCTTCAGTCAATATATAACATTGTGCTGACTTTTCAAAAACATTTCTATTGTCTAGCATGTCTTGCAGGTGTGTCTTCTGGGAATAGGAATCAGCAAGCAGAAATGTGAAGCTTTTGTACCATTCTGGACTGGTTGAACAGGACATGCTTTGAATAAGCAGCAAGAGTGTGCCAGTTCCTACTTTATCGATTTCCCTAATCAGAGCCCCTCAAAACCCATAAAAACAGATGACTATTGCAACAGAGATGGGAATCTAATTAAAATGTTTTCAAAATGATTGCCAATGCCATCATGGATAGATCTTAGTAGGATTTCCTTCTAAAATTTTTTGACCACACATAAAATCTTGGCTGACGTTCTGATGGTCATAGCATATTGTAAGTTTTTGCCCTCATAATAGAAAGCCATACTTTGGATGTCATCTGTGAAACAGTTATGCTTGGTCTTAAAATGATGATTAAAGATTCTGCAAACATTCTTTCTATAATTTGATGACATCTGATATGAAGATGAAGATGATATTCTAGGAAGGCTTCCCTCAGAGGTAAAGAATGATGTGAACACAGTCACCCCTACCCCCAACCCTGGGCCAGCTTTCTTTCCTCTGGCATGTAGCACGCAGACACTGGTACAGATTTGATAGAACCAGCTCTGCTTTCAGTCTCTTCCACTCTTTTCATCTTAAAAGCTCCACTCAATTCAAACCTCCTCTATCATTACAGTTGAGGTTATTAATAACTACATTGAGGCAACAGAAGCGAACCAGGGCAGTCCTACCCTAATGGCTCTATCATAATTAGGGTGATTTATTGAATACACTTTCTTTGACATTTAATAGTATTTATTGTCTACATACCCAAAAATGAAACTATGTATACATTCGTTCATGTCCCTAATATGTGTATGTGTATGTGTGTGTATATCATTTAAGAAAGATATAATATGGGCATTTTAAACCTCTACAATGAAAAATATGAGAGCATCATTCCTAGTTTATATGCTTGGTTAAATAATTGTGCATAGTACAAATTTCATTTAAAGCTACTAACAAGCTCTACTCCAGTGACTTCAATAAGTAAGAAGTTGCTCACATACATACACACACATTTGGCTGTGTGTATTAAATATATATATTTGTATAGTGTGTATACATATGAACTGGATAATACATATGCATGTATGTTCTAGGTTATGTACCTATATGCATGTGCATATATACAGGGCAAAATAAAATTAATTTTGCAGAGCAAAATAAAACTAATGTTAAATAACCAGTTAAAATAACTAAGTCTCTGCAGATACAAGTCAGTTACATTTATGGAATCCTTACTTGTTTACCCCCACCCAACTGCTTTTTTCCAAAACACTCCATGCCTTTATGTTGTAAAGCTAAATTGCCTTGATTGTTGTTTATTTCAAAATGATATAACCTAATAAAGTAGGACATTAATAAATAGTATTCTTAGAGGTAAACTAAAAACTGGAAAGAGAATATTTAAACATCATTAAAGAGGATGAGTTAATGAGGGAATTAATATAGGAATTTTATATTGGGACTATGGGGTATACAATGATGAGAAAAAAGGTTTAGGAGGTGAAGCAAGATTATTGTCTAGAATTCTGTGTCATTTATTGTATCTTCCCTTTGCCTCTAGTGTGGTATATTTCTCCTGGTGCAATGAAAGCAAAAGGTTCTGCATCCAGTATCCCAAAGGTAAGTAAAATGCTGATTCCATTACAAGTAAGAAAGACAGATTCCCTTCATGAGAAATCAATTCTCTAAACTCAATTTGTATGGATTTCTCTCATTCTACAAGTGAAATGTGGGATGTAGAGAGAAATGTGAAATGACACAGGGGTCTTGTCAGGTCATTCCTGGAAACGTTTGAAGTTATTAATGGGGTCCTGTGGGAATTGATTTAGTATTACCTAGAAGTGGAAGAACAAAGTAGTTGAAGGTTGTCATAATGATCAAAAGAAAATCAGACATTTAATCCTTGCAAGGTGTTTGCATCACCGGCGTTTTAAAGGAAAAACCTGCATTCCTTTGAGTTCAAGGATATTTACACACTTTTTTTTTCTGTTTCTCAGAGGGCACCTACGAATTATAACGTGCAAAGCCAAGGATTAGTGTGAGGTCATGGAATTAATTTTTGATTCTGTTATTGGTTTTCTTAAGGTTTCTATACTTCCTTTATGCAACAATCCATTTTCCTTCCTTTCCCACCCTTAATCTTTTATTGTCCTCTAAATATACTGAAAAACTTAAACATGAAATGCAGAGTTTCTTTCCCCCATCCCCAAAATTTGTTATTTGATTCCACTTATCCTCAGTTACCTGTCACTTTTTTAGATGTTTGTCTTTCCTGACCAACCAAGTCCTAGTGCTCTCAAAAAATCTGGATTCTGACTCAGCTCTAACTTTTCTCACTTTCATTTTAATCTCCTGCTACATGACCGTCTGTCCAGTAAGTTCCTCATGACTCATCATAGGCACTTAGCAAATATTCATAAACTCATCAAAACTATTCATTCATATCCAGTGGCAAAAAATCATATGATTTAATACACTAATAAATTATCTTGCAGCTGATATCCAAGATGGCCCACAGTGAACCTCAGCTTTTGATACTCACCTTGTATGCAGATTCCTTCCACATTATAGCAGCATTGGTCTGTGTGACCAATAGAACATTGCAAAGGTAATGGTAGGTCACATTTGAGATTCAGTTATACAAACTGCAGCTTCCATCTTTTTTTTTTTAATTCATTTTTATGGTTAGACTTATTGGGGTGACATCTGTTAGCAAGGATTACATAGGTTTCAGGCATACAATTCTACAGTGCATGGTCACCTTGTTGTATAATAAGTTCACCACCTAATGTGACTTCTTCTCTGTCTCTGTCATCACTTGTTCTGGGGGAAGTAATATTAAAAGGCAACCTTGCAGAAAAGCTCATGTAACAAGAAGACATGTCTCCTGAAAACATACACGTGAGTAATCTTGCAGCCAATCATCTAACCCCAGTTAAGCCCTCAGAGACCACAGTAGCCCTGATAAAAGTTTGATTATAATCTCAGGGGAGATCCCAAGCTAGAACCAGAGGATAAAATGGTCCCCAGAATTCTAAGCCTCAGAAATTATGTGAGCCAATAAATGTTTGCTGTTTTAAGCTACTAGATATGGAGCAGATGCAAATGCATTATCTTTTGGGGGTGGAGTGGGGATAATAACCCAGAAATCAAAAAACTCATATATTAAAAAATGCCATTTCTAAGCAATTAGTAAGGTTTGGATGTTTTCTTCACTACAGTTTAACCTCTGGGATTAGACACATAAGACAGATGTATAAGACAAACATGAACGAACCCAAAATATAAAATTCTGCAAGTCACAAACACATACTAAGAAGTGAGTCTTCAGATTTAAGACTAAATATTTTCCCACTTATGTCTTGGGGCCTATGTATGTGACAGACTCAGACACAATAACAAAAGTACCTCATTAGATTAATCATGCCAAGAAGTCCTGTCTGATAATACCATCCAAAACCTTTCCAAACCTGTGCTTCTTTCTTGTAGTTAAAAGAAAGATTTCATTGTGCATTATAATGAGAAAGGATAATTGTGCCAACATTTTTATACTTGAAAACTGTACTCATATTTACATTTTTCATATTTTTATTCATGTCATGTTTGATTTTCTATTTTGTCCTTGCAAATAGGCATTTCCAATCAAAGAAAACATAGTCGTGTCTCTAAAGCTCCTTTTTTTTTGCCTCTTATTTCCAATGTATGTTTTTTTCAGGGATTCAGCGCCATAGCTAGGGCCTGAGAGCACTGATTTAATTTAGAGGACAAAGCAAGTAGTTAAAATAAGAACAGTTCATGCCCTTCCACTGCTCACAGTCCTGACAGAGCTATTGAGTCTCCCATGGTTTTGCATAATGAGTGAGCAAGACTTGCACTGAACGCAGATACCAAGCACTCTTACAGGTAAGGGTGAGGAAAGGACAGAATTTCCATATCCTCTGTACAAACAAATGCTTGTAATGCAAAGGTGGGTGTCTTAAATGTCTAGACAACTCCTGCCAGGAAGACAAAACCCATCAATTAGGTCTGGGACAGTGCAGACTCAGAACTATGTGGAGCCTAAGCATGACAGGCCTCTCCGAATGAGTGACACAAGCTCTCTGCTATTTTACTTAACATTAATTTTCTTCCTATTTGAAGTTGGTCCTCTCAAACTTTTCTGGTGTTCAATAAAACTTGTCTGACCCTACACCTGATTAGCCTAACTTGGATTTCTGGCTTCACTGCCGTGCCTCACTGAAGGGCTGCAGGTGTTCCTTGGTGCTGAGAATAAAGCCTTGCTAATAAACTCGATCTTAAATAAAGGAAGACATAAAATCTCCTCCATAAGTAGCATCATCTTAGCTACACAAAGCTTCCAAGAAATCTCTCTCTAAACCTGGTAGCAGCACCATGGCGCCTTGGATATGTCAAGTAAATGACTGCCAGCATGGTGTGACCATAAGCCCATGCACAGAATTGTCACTGTCTATTATTAAGTGAAATTCAGTGACGTCTCCTTTAGGGTAATTTGGACATTGTGGAAGAAAGTAGTTATAAGCAATCCAGAGTAATCATCAATGACCTCAAACTTCCGTAAATATTAAGGTTAAAATTCAAATTGCAACCGCATGAATAATCACAGAGATATATCTATCATATATTTTGGAGGTTCTTATTCATTAGAGTAAGTCTTGTTTTATAATCTTTCCATGTGTTTTTCGATTCTATTAAGCACTTTGCCTCCAGACGTGGCAGGTATCAGAATCTCTGTACTATGCCTCTTTTTATCTTCATCGGTGGTTTTGAACATCACACATATTGTAGATAAGAGAAAACGTGCAATATTTTCTAGTTTAACTAAGATATTAGCCTTTAATTAGCAAGTGAAACTGATAAAGGTGTGAGAAACAAGGCCTCACCTGCATAAATGCTTTGATCTGGAAGTTTTCTCTTTGTTTGTTCTGGAAACAAGCCCAGAAGCCTTTCCACTCTCCCCATGTTTCAGGCCCATATGGTATGTTTGTTCACAATTAAATTCTCCTTAAAACTCTCTCTGGTTTCCTCATAAATGTCTACCTTGTTGTTCTGTAATCTATCTCTCTACCATGAAAGATGTAACTTCAGAAACAAAGCGAATAACTGGATGTTAGGAAACGTGAGAAAAAGGGACCATTGCTTCTTATGCAGGGGTATATGTGTGGGGAGGAGGGGAGAGAGAGAGAGGGGCCTAAAACTATCAATAAAAACAAATTTCTTATTTTTCAAAAATAACTTGTATTCTAGACCTGAAAATATTGATTAATGCAGCTTTCAGTTTGTGATATACTAAACTTGTCCTGTTTACTATCCAAAGTCGATGAAAAAGAACACAGAAATCTGAAGTGTGGCTTAGGGCCAAGAACATGAGTAATTTGTCATAGCTGTTTTTAATGTGTATCAGTGCTTCCTAATGAATTTATTACTAGGAAAATTGGTTCGAGGGGAAAACTTACTGAATTTCACAAAAACATGACCATAACGGATTGTATTATTCACTTGGTATATATCCAATTTTATTAACAAATGGGCATTATTCAAGTGTTCACGTTTTCCAGAGGTTAAAATGCTTCTCCTAAGGCTAATAAAAAGTTATTAGTCTTTCATGTCATTATTTGGATTATTTAAAGCAGAGAAGGTGATTAGACATTTTCCAAAGAGGCCATACAGATGACCAACAGATATATAAAAAGGTGCTCATTAGGGAAACACAAATTAAAACTATAATGAGGTATCACCTGACACCTGTTAGAATGGTTATCATCAAATAAACAAACAAACAAATAAATAAGTGCTGGAGAGGATTTGGAGAAAAGGGAATCCTCATAAACTGTTGAGATTGCAAATTGGTACAGTCACTATGAAATACAGTATGGAGATCCTCAAAAAATTAAAGAAAAAAGCTGCCTCAGATCCAGAAAATCCACTTCTGAATATTTATCTGAAAAAAAAGTAATTCATAAAAACATATGCACCCCTATGTTCAATACAAAATTACTTACAATAGCCAAGACATGAAAGCAATCTAGGTATCCATCAATAGATGAATGGAGAAAGACATGGTACATATATACAACTGAATATTACTCAGCAGTAAAAAATAATAAAATCTTGCCATTTGTGGTAACACAGATGGATCTAGAGGGTATTATGCTAAGTGAAATAAGTCGGAGAAAGACAAATACCTTATAATTTCACATATGTGTGGCATCTAAAAAAATAAAGCAAGTGAATAAAGAAAACAGAACGGATCCTTAGATATAGAGAGCTAAGTATTGCCAGAGGGGTGGGTGTGGATCAGTGGGTGAAATTACCAGTAAATAGTTTTTAATATTCTATGTCACTATTTGGATTATTTAAGGCTGTGGCAGACTGAGAGTTTTATTTTCTTTTTGATAATTATTTGTCAAATGTGGAAAGTGTTGAAGAGATTTGCTTAGTAAAGATAATAACAGCTATTACTCTAGGTGCTCGGCACAATGCTATAATATATAATTATTTATGTTTAATGTTTTTTTTATTTTATTTTTCTATGTATCACACAAAAGAGGAAAGTCTGATATGAATATATACAAAACAAAGCTCTGAGTAAATGTTTTATAGGCATTTACTCATCACAGCAACCTATAGTGTAGGTAATAGCACTATTCCCATTTTACTGGCAAAGAAATTGAGATTCAGAAAGGTTAAATTAAACAAGGTCACTCCCCTTGTTAGTGTCAAAGCTGGAATGCAGTGCCAGCTCTTTTGAAATCTCAACTCTCTTAGCAATAGTATTTCCATTACTGACTAATTGACCATGATAATCTGGTCTGTTTAATACATTAAACTGAACTGTTGGAGTTAGCCTGCCTTTTGATAGTAATACAAATACCTGGGTTTAGGATCATAATTAAACAGCAATTATGTTTAACAATATGCTGTGTGTCATCAGAGCATAAGCTACTTTAAAAGAGTGGTACATGGCATAGGAAGATAGGAGAAGACCAAACACACATTTCTCCATTAGCTCATTTTGTCAAAGATCAGCCTTGTCTGTGATGTACACTTCGGGGGAAAAGTCAATGGTGAGGACACTGGGGAGGAATTTATAATAATGTTTTCAAAGGAAGGATCTATGTCTCCTCCAGCTCCTCCCCTTATCCATAAACTTTGTGTGAGTATACTTGACTGGTAAATATTAAGAAGGAAACATCCCTTAAGGATTCAGAAGCAGAAATTTAGAAGAAAGAGGACAGGAGAAGGGCGAGTGGGAAAAGAAAGGAGGGGGAGGAAGTGGAGAAGGAAGCGAAGGAAGGGGAAGAGGGATAAAAAACTGTTGATTATAGACATAAAGCCACTCCTACCTGGCAGCTTCACAGAGAATTTACTTCAAGTTATTGACTATAGCCAGTGCCCACGTGAGCATTTTGAGTATAAATTATGTCTTTGTTGGGTTTTACTTCTTTAGAAATGGAAGTAAGCTGGTGTTAGCAGCTTTGCAAATATCTAAGACAGAGACAGGCCAGCTCAGCAGTAACAGGTAAATATTGATAACTCTTAGTTTGACACGACACAGTTTATGCATCTCTTTCTTCATTACTTTTCTCAGTTCACTTTATTTTCTTTCTTTTTTTCCTGGAAAAACATGTAATGTCTTTGCTGCCTATGCCTAAATCTGCTAGGAATATCCACAGATCATGGTTTGTACTTGCTAACTCACTACAGCACAAAAATTTGTCTAGTCAAATTAAGAAAATAGAAATGAGCTACATTAAGGGTCAGTTCTATATCAAGGTGAATTAACTTTTACTAAGGGATAATTGAGGAAGACGCCATTCAGACTTCATCAACTAGTAGGCTAATGATCCAAAGATTTCTTGTTTTTAATGTCACATACTTCCATTCTGCCATGTACTTAAGGCATGCTAATGTACATTTAGACATTGGGTGACATAAACTACTTCTCCGCATGGATGTGCTTGCAATCTGGTCCTATGGGCACTGTGAAAAAAATAGCACAATGACAACTGTCTCCTCACTATATTACCACTATGCCATTAAATGTCACTGTGACTCTTGAGGCATGTATTACCACAGCCAGTTGGGATAAATTTATATGGCTGCACTTTGCTTCATTTTTATTCTCTGTATGCATATATGGGGAATTACAAACCACTCGTTATTTGAATCAATAAGAAGAGATATAAAAAAATGAATTATATCTGTCAAATCCAAAAATCAATGTTGATATACTCTGACTTTATAGCTAACATTGAAAATAGCAAAGATAAAAAACCACCTGAAAAATTCTATTAAATACAAATATAAAATATACCCATACTTGTTTTTATATCTATCACATATATATCAATATATATACTCAAAAGTTATATATAAAAGCTATATATACAATTCATATAAAACCAAAAGCTATAATATATAATATATATTATAGCTTATATATATGGCTGTCAAGTAAAAATCTATAAATATCAAAATCAAGAGATAATAGATATAAAATTTAACACATTTTCATTTTAAAGTAAGGTGCTAGCACTTCAAATTAAATTTATATAAAATTTAGATCTTACAGTGTCATGGCTTGTTAATGAGAAAGATATGCAAAAAGTATCCTAGCAGGTAGCTTAGAGATGAAGGCACCTTGTCCAGTTTGAGGTGATTATTTTTACACTGATGAACTAGTCTAATATTTTCCTATACATTATTTTCCATTAGGCAAATGGTTTTCATTAGCTTTATATTAACTATAAGAAGTTCAAAGTTTAGGAGACATTTGTTATTTAAAAATATGTTCAATATATTTGCACTATTTATGAATTTTGTTCTCTTATTAAGGGCCACCAAAAATTTAGACTTAATGCTTGAATATTCACATGACTAAATGTATCAAATTTCTTGTAACTCAAGAATATAGTAATTTTTTCTTTCCTTTTCAGTTTTTGCCTATTTTTCAATTTTAGTTTTTAGTGTCCCATCATCTTTGAAGACTTGAAAATATCATTTCTGAATTAAATATTGTACTGAAATCTTACTGTAACAGAGCCCTGATGTCCAACGCTATGGACCTTTTAGGTAAAGAAAATTCATGAGAATATCTTTGTCATCATCCAAGTAATCAATCACACAATGAATTAAATGGACATGAATAACTTTTTTATTTACCACATCTGTGCTCAGGCTACAATGGAAAGCAGGAATATGCCCCTTTGAAGACAAGACCAGCTAACAGTAAATGACAAGTTTAGTTTTGCCGAAAAAGAGTAAGAGCCTTAAGAGCATTCAAAATGTTTAGGGGCATCAATAACACTGATTTGAAAGGCACTACAAATAGACATACTGAAATTACTTTGACTGAAAACTATAGGTGAAGTAACAGCAATGAATAAAAATGGATTGGTAGAAACATGCCACACAAAACGGGACACCCTGACTCAGCAGTCCCCCACCTCCTAGAGAATCAGTGTCCTGGCAGGTACTGGCCAACATGTGGGGCTTATATCACTAGCCATAGACCTAATGGTGTTAAAGAGCTCCAGAGCTTTCTCTGTATGAGGAAGGCCCATGAGTCCCTTTTCAGAGAGATAGATTGCTCCTCCTTTAAGGGATCTTCATTATGTCCAACAGCACATGCCTTGTCCCTTCTGTCCTCGTCATAGCTAGCGTACACAACCATGAGTGAGAAGTTCTCTACCTGAGTGAAACAGACTCTTTACAGAATTACTTAGGGTCTTCTGGGATTAGAAGAACCCTCTAGCACATGGATTAGACATCAATACGGTCACTGACAGTACCATGTATATACAGTAAAATGGGTTATGGGAGGACTTGATCTGGAGAATAAATGCTACATTTTCATACTACAATCACCCATTTTGATTACATCATGTCATTTCAAAAGCATCTCTTAAATTTGCCATGAAGAGGAAAGCTACTGATGATGTGAACAGTGACTGCTAAAGTGGAGTCATTTACAAATACGTAGAGAAACTAAAATGGAACTGGGAGGCCTTGAAGAAGTTTGTCTTACACACGCTCCACTCAGCACATCTCCCCATAAACTTTTGAACTTCCCAGCCATTCCTAGACCTTACTCTCTTCCTCACCATGTCAACCAGATAATCTACATTCTGTACTTAAAAAAATAAAAAGGAACAACCCATTTTGGGCACCCAGCACCCTTCCTTTGCAATGTTGAATTTAACCAATCCCAATTAAACTAACCAGAAACCTTCATTTACATAAAGGGGGCCAGACTGAGAATGACACATGTAACCTCTGCCTCCAAAAGCCGTGTTGTTCAGTGTTCTCTTAGGCTCACACTTCTGCTACCTGAATCTCCGTTTCCCCATTGCAAACTCTTGACACTCTAATGTTTTTTATCTCTTATTTAGTTTAAGCCTCTTAGTGAACAATAGCTTCTGAAAATAAACAACTGATTACAGGGAAGTCTACTGTTGTGAATATTCTTCGGGTTTTATTTTTTGCAGCATTACTTTTGAAGTCTTTATAGATATATTATTTTATGTATATTTATTTATATTTTATATGTTGTATATAAATGTAATATATATAATTTGGAAACAAGTCCTTTGAAAGTAGCCATGACAAATATGAAAACTCTAAGAAAATACATAGCAATCAATGTAAGAACGAAAATAGCAAAATGAGTAAATAAATAAAATTATATTTTTCTAGAGTGAGTTGTCAAACTCATTTGACATTTGTTAGTGTCTGCTATTGTTATAATTATAAACTTTGTTTTACTATCATATACCTTATCTATTGGTGTATATTTTGGCACAATACCCTTAAGGACAAAAGTATTACCAATCAACATTGCTGAAACAAACTTGGAGAAATTTAATTGCAAGGAGGTAACAGGGAGAGGATAGAACCCCAGGGCTTCAACTCCAAAGCCTCTTATCTTAACTGTAATTCTGTTTTTGCTTATTATATTCATCTCTGCAGCTCGTGTTTACTGTCTGTGCTAGAGCCAGTGCTGAAACAGACTGAAAAATCTGCGGTCACCGACACATTAAAGTATGACAGTCACTCTTTATTTACTGTCCTGCTTTCCATGGGTTCAGTTACCCTTGGTTAACAGCAGTCCAAAAATATTAAAAGGAAAATTCCAGAAATAAACAATTGATAAATTTTAAGTTGTGTGCCATTCTAAGTAGCATGATGAAATTTCAAGTTATCAAACTCCATCCCACCCAGGACGTAAATCATCCCTTTGCCCAGCGTCACCACACTCTATATGCTTCACACCTATTGTCACTTAGTAACAATCTTGGTTATCAGATCAACTGTCAGGGATGTTCCAGTAACTCTTATTTTACTTAAGGTCTCATTTACCTCATTTATTCTCATTAGGTAGGCATCTTATCACCTCCTATCATCACAAAAATAGTGAGTACAGTGCAGTAAGATACTGAGTGAGAGACTACATTCACTTAACTTCTATTATAGTGAAGTGTTAGAATTGTTCTATGTTATTTTTGTTAATCTCTTAGTGTTCTTAATTTATAAATTAAATTTTATTATATGTATGTATATATGCATAGAAAAAAACATTCTATATAGGTTTTGATGCATTCCACATTTCAGGCATTCACTGGGGTCTTAAAACATATCTCTGTATAGACAGAGCACAAGTAATAAGCATACCTCACATTAAAGCTTGTAGGTTTTATAGTTTACCCACAAGCTTGTCAATTCTAGAGAATGATTCCTAGAAGTGTTCCTCAATGGCCCTAACATTTAGAATTAATACGCTTAAAAATGAATGAAAACATTTACATCAACTTGAAACATTTACAATATCAACTTGTTTTGTATTTTGTTCTCCACACATTCTTTTTTTTTTTTTTAAAGTGGTGAAACAAAGAGACAGTTTATTGAAGAGGAAGTACACTCCAGAGAGGTAGGAGTGGTTTCAAGCAGGAAAATGGCTCAGGAGCCTCACCACACATTTTTGAGAAGATTTTTAGCTGGCTGAAAATTCCCTATGACATAATCTATGACTGAGTTCTTGTTTTTGTTTCCATGATTTCCTAGGATGTTTAGTCCACGGGTTAGGCTAGATCCAAAACCTATTGAGACATTCTCCTTTCTCTTGCTGCTTATCACATTCTCCTTGTCTCTGTTTCATTAATTAAAGGAAAAGTTAATAGATGGATTGATAAGTATATAAGATGACATTCACTTTTAATTAACTATCCCAAGTGGATTAATAATTAATTCTTGAATTCAAAGGTTAGGTACTATTACATTCTAAATGTTTGCCCCCAATAAATAAGTCATGTAAATCAATTGTAGTAGATAACAAGACCATCCTTGATCCCTGAACCCCAAGGTGAGAACCTTCTACAAACTTCAGCAAAGGCTATCCATAAAGATGGGTTGAAAGTGAGAATGATGCCTTATATGTTTCCAATACTAAAATGTTTTCAAGACAGTTTTATATAGATCCTCTAATCTGATTCTCATAATGCACAGTCTCCGACATGACAAGAAACAAGTTTTGTTTTGTTTTTTATTTGCACTTATGAATGAGAAAACTGAGTAGCAGAAATGTGAAATAATTTTGCAAGCCAGATTTAAATCTAAGTTTTCAGTTCAGGGAATTATGTTGAATCAAATAATTAAATCTTTCTTATATAAAGGGTGCCAAAAAATGTATATACAGTTTAAGAAACAAAAAAAAAACTGTATTAAAATTGTAATGTTCAATATATATTGATAACAAAAGATGAGTACAAGTCACATTGGACTTCTGCAATTACAAGAGGTGCTCAAAGTGGTTGCCATCAGGATTTATGCAATACATAGACAACATCCCTTAGAATGTATAAACATTTTTTTGGCAACCCTGATATTTAGGTTCTCTGTCCTCACACTCAAACAAAATTAATACCAACACCAACATCACCAATAATGAAGCAAATATATAGAAAATCCAGGATTGAAATCAGATTGGATGATTTTTGAATTTATGCCCCTAATTCCAATAGTAACTACTCTGAGTGAAGTATCTTCAATTAGAAAATTTGGGGCAGTTGTCTCATTTAAACCAGCCAATCTTTATAATCAAAGTGATTTTAAGATAATTATATTTTAATTTGACCTTTAATATTATTCATTTGTATAGAAAAATCACTGTTATATTTGTTCATTTTTGCTTTAATAAATTTCAGTGCTCTGTTTTATTTTTCTTCTCTGTGGTGGTGAAAGACATATTAATTTTTATATCAAGAACATGTCATGGACATCTCCTTAAATGTGGTGATCTCAGCTCATGCTTATAGATTTTCCTTTTTCTCCCAAACTTCAGTGAAAATAATCAATGGTGTACAAAGACAGAGAAAGCAAGCAATAAAAGTGTGAGACTCTGGGACAAATGTATCATCCAGAAACCAGAAGTTTTCAGAATTTCTGCAAGACATAAAAAAAGAGAGGCTGGGGTGAGGGAAGGGACAATCAATTCACAGTTCCCAATACACAAAGTAAGAGCCCAGAGGGAAAATAAAGGCAAAACAACTTGATGAGTTTTCAATGCCAACTGCTAGCTTAGAGATAAGGGATGAGCTCTAGGTATTTGGTGTCTTCTCCAAATTCACTGAATTAATGACTTCACACATAGCTAAAAACCTAGAGGTCATTCTGTAACTTACTGTTGCATAGTAGGTTCCTCTGGAAAAATTCAGGGACAGTATTTAATATTTAGGATATTTATCAGAAAATGCCCTTCAGGACAACAGCCATGTAAGGGAGGGGAAGAGTAACACATGAAGCAGCAGAAGTTGAGCTGTGGGTAAGCAACGTCTGGCTATACGTTCCACTAACCCAGTGGGAAGCTGTGGAACTAGAACGGTATATCTGAGTTGTCCCAAGGTGAGCCCGGCCTTTATGACCCCACACCCATCTGTCACTGAATGTGGACCTTCATGGAAAGGGCCATGGCCTTGGACAAAGGGGTTTTGTGTCCCTAAGGAGCCGATACCCGAAGGTTGTCGACTGACAGCACTCCCAACAACTAGGTTACAGCTCTTTCCTTGAAGTAGGGCCAGGGCAGCACCCAAAGTGTTCACCACACTTACTCCAGGCACAATGAGATGGCTATATTAAGTGGGAATAAAAATAACACCATTTTATGATGACAGTAGTCATGCTGGGTAGAGAAGGGGACATAAAGCCAGCTCTTAATAACATGGAAGAGAAACTCACAGGCCCACAAACAAGGCTACCCACCACCAACGCCTCCATCTGTAGCTCTCCTAGACTCTGCTGATAGAAGCAATAGGGCTTCAGTATTAGAAAAATTAAACTCCACAGGAGCTAAGGTTTTCTTTCTCTTTTTATGTGACTGTGAAGCTAGAAGAGAGAGTCACAAATATGATAGAACTCCTCTGAGCTCTCAAACTCGATAATAGACTATAAAATGGAATGAGATCAAAGGAAGAAAAATAGCACAAATCATATGAAGCGATTCAGAAATTCTAAAACAGAGAAAATATCTGAAGAACGAGAGCAAATAGCTTTGTTATGCGGTCGTTAGAGATTCTTACTCTCGAAGAGATTTGAGAGGATATTGAGTTTATGACCAGAGGAAAGACTGAGATTAGAAATGCATGCATCAATATGAAGAAAATGTTCAGAGAAATATTTAAAAATGAAATAATGAAAATAATGTGTAGCCAATAAAATACGTAGAAGAAAACAATGTATGGACTAGCATGTCGAGATGTGCTCCTTCGGCATGAAAGAATGGCAACACACATAGGAAGCGATAAAGATAATAGGCACAGAGTAAAAAGCTAGGAAAGATACCATATTCATGGAAGAGAAACCCCAAAATTAAAGAGCAGAACAACTGACAGAAATCCTAAAGAAATCATTTTTTAAAATCCAGAAAACCTTGTCTTCTTTTCCCCCTTATGATTATTTCATAATATTGATACCGTACATATGTGTTAATTCATGTCAAAAATCAGTAAATGATATAAAGAAGAATATTTCAAGGAGTTGAAACCTTAATTATCATTACCAGTTTTTCTCATAACATTTGCACATAGGCTTTGGTAAGAGAAAGCAATAGTCTGAAAGTATTGCTTATACAGTCTTGATATTGTAGTTCAATGATTACCCTTCTGACAAGAAAATTTAAGATCAAAATTTTTCAAATTTCATCACTGCTACAGCCCTCCTAATATGCCAATTTTAATCTATAGTCGTGCACACAATATTTAAAAATTTGGCCTCTTAAAACCTATATAAAGACCTCCTTAGGTGACAGTATATATTTAACCTTGTGTGTGTGTGTCTGTCTGTGTGTATGTGTATATATATATATATTTTTTTTTTTTTCTCTTAAACTGTATTTTTAGAATTGGTCTTCAAACACTATCTCATTAAACACTTTTCTCCCTAGAGAAATAAGATCCTGTTCTTCATGTTGTTCTATAATGATTGTGAATTGAAGAACTAGGGACAGAATTGCCATAGTGGAGCTATCATGTCTAATTTTATTTGATTTTTTTTATGTCTAATTTTAATGAAGATGTTCATAAAAACTCTTCTACTACTTTTCTCCCTCAACAATCTTCATTTAAACCCAAGCTTGTGAACATTTAGAGAATCAGTTTCTCTGCTTTACCTTTGGTTATGTGGGGAAAATGACCAGAGATATGGTGCTAAGTCCATCCCGTTTTAACCTTTAGAATTGAGAAGCCAAACTAAGCTGACACACTGGATTATGAGGACACCAAAGACACAAAGGGCCCTGTTTTATCGGAGGGTCTTTGAGAAACAGCAAGAAATGGACGGCTCTGCAGTTTTAGGCTAAGGTCATTAGAAGTATCATTTGCTTTTTCCATTGCTCCCACGTACCCCTTTACTTCCATTAAAAGCCAGAGATTTCTGTGAGGTTGTGTCCAGAGATTCCAGAAAATAAAACATCTGTTTCATTAATCTTTTACTTCAGTCTAATGAATACTTTCTATTTTAGCATGTTGGAACCAGTTCAAATCTTTAAGCAGTCAAATCTATCTTAAATAATTTCCTAGCCCAGTTAAGCAACTCATTCAGACAATATAAAGAATTAAGGATCTTTCATTTCCCCTCCTCCTCTTTTATCAAAAATTACTTAAGTGTTCAATTTAACATAATTAAAAGCATGAAAAAATTACTTTGGCAATACATTTTTCCTTACCACACCCACAAAAAAAATAATCATTCAGAGGGAGCCAGTTTGTCTGACAAACAAAATGAATTTAATAATAAAAGTAGTAGTGATTAACTGGCAATATCTGATTTCCTAATAATTAGTAAAATTAAAAAATTTAAAAATGGTGGAATTTTCCTAAAGAAAAATAATACTCTGTAAATGAATTTGTTAAACTTTTTTTTTCCTATACATGTATTTCTTTGCCACTAAATCTATAAGCACCCGGATTTCAAAGGAATGGTTTCAATGTTATTAGTTCTTATATTTGCACCTGCTATTCATTGCCCACACAGTAAGGTACTCAAGTACCCTCTGCACAGAGAAGTCACTGATACAGATGTAAGCCCCCAAGAGGAATTTCCCATCCCAGATGACAAGAGTCACAAGTATATCAAACCTAATGGCACAGCTCAGACAGTAAAACATATGTTCCAAGAGCACATTTAATTAGGACAAGGGACTGTTAGTGTTCAGGAGAGCAGAGCAGAAATAATGACACAGTGTTTCTCTGTGGGCTTTGAGGGGCTGGTTTTCATGTGATTAGAAACGATCTGTCACATACATTGTGCCATCAGCTTTCTATCCTGTTACCAGGACTCTGATTTGGTGTTTGCATTCTCATTTAGACAAGATTTTCTCCACTGATTTCAATACTTTTCCACCTACCATTGAAGTTCTTTTTATTGTTTTCCAAATTCCATCTAGTTATTCTGTTGCACTGCTGCAAACATTACTTAAAATGAAAGTTATTTGCAGAGTCGGTTATATTTATATTTTTGAATTTTCTCAATTGAGTCCAAGTCTTGGACTCAATTGAGAAAATTCAAAAATATAAATATAAATTAAAAAAGAGAGCATTGGTATAAATCGGTGTTACGTAAGAAGTAGGTAATACAAATTATGCCAAATGTGTAAATAAAATGAAATAATTAATCTACTTGTGGACAGAATAGGGTTTTGACCTTTGTCATTTTTTAAATGTAGATGGCTTCCAAGTATTTCTTCAACTAGAGGTTATATTATGCATCTCTTTGTACTATGTGAAATTGCTAAATTTATTATTAATAATAAAACAAAAGTTGTAATTATTACAATGGAAGATTTCTCCCAGTTTTTATAATCTGAGCACCATTTACACTCAATATAGGTTATTTTTCTTAGCCATTTTTGCAATGGCATACATGCCTTGGCACCCAACTCAATGGATCCATCTCTTGACACATAATTACTTACTGTATACCATCTACTTTCCTTTCTAACTTTGTACCTCATGAACATTGTAATTAGCTATTCCTTGGGTTGCTATTGATTTCAAGCTGGAACATATATTGTGAGAATGGCTTAGCTATCTTGCAAAATAAAAATTATTTGGCGTACCTTAAAATGATAGTCAAAATCAGTGATGAGAATAGTGTAAAACAAAATCAAGCTGGGTCTTTTATTGAAACTTTCATGCAAAGGATGTGTGGAATTTAACCTCCCTACATATCACTTGTTTTCTTTTTTTTTTCTGAGAACTAGGTATACAACTAGTTGGCCTTGCTCAAAACATAACTCCCCACATTAGTCAATTTACTTTTGTAAATGGTTATTCTGTTGCATTTGAATAATGGAAATGAAGGGAAACATTAAGTAGTGTACCTGTTGTAACATAGGATCAGGCAGACATAGAAAGACATGTGACCAGAGAAGTAGGAAGGATTGATTTGGAATTAGAAAAAGAGTGAATAGAAAATGTCTGCAATTGATGATTCAGGAAGCAGTTTTGTTTGGGTAGATACTTACAGCAATTCACAGCTGTCCATGAACTCCTATCAGGAGTTTTCTATGTTCATAATCCAATGAGGATATGAAAGATGGAATGTAAAAGACAGCATTCCTAAAGCAGAGATTCCTAATGCTGTCACCTGCCTTTTGTTTTTACAGTAGACTCTCAGTTAACCAGAACTCAAGCAACTGGCACCAAAAATCCAAGAATTTTTTGCTGGTTGCTTGAGAGTTTTGCCAGTTGTTTGAGAGTGATGGCTACATTTACCTGGCATCTACCAATCCCTATGGGTGCTGGTTAAGTGAGCATCTACTGTGCATGGTTAAGAATTTTATTCCATGTCTCCTTAAAAGATATTTCTGCAATTCCTGACAGAAATAGCTTTAAAAAATCAATTAGGTAAATAATTATGAAAATCTTAATTTGGGGTCCAAGGACCACCTGAAACTCTATGCAAAATGTTTGTATATGTTCACACCATAGTTTTCTGTGCCTAGAATCAAGACCTGTCTAGTAGTCACTAAGCACACATGATTAGCGAGCATTTAAAATATGAGCAGGCTGAACTGAGAAGTGCTGTTATGTAGAAACAACACATGATGGAGTTCAAAAACTTAATATGAAAATAATATAAAATATCACAATATTCATTTTCCTGGTTACATACTGAAATAAAATACTTTTGATATATGTATTGGGTTAAGTAAATTATATAATCAATTTTATGTTTTTTTAAATTTGTTCAATGTCGCTATAGAAAATGTAAATGTCCATATCTGACTCACATGTATACCATTATATTCCTATTGAATAGCCTTCATCTAAAGCAAGTTTGTCCAACCTGTGGCCTGTGGGCCACATGCAGCCCAGGGTGGCTGCGAATATGGCCCAACACAAATTTGTAAACTTCTTAAAATACTTTGAAAATTATCCATCAACCTTTTGTTAGTTCATCAGCTATCATCAGTGTTAGTGTACTATATGTGTGGCCCAAGAAAATTCTTCTTCTTCCAGGGAAACCAAAAGTTTGGACACCCCTGAATTCTAAAGATTTTATTAATTTCACAGATTCCTTGGTTTATTAAAGAAGAACCAGAGGCTCCTAGGGTCTCTTCATGTAGAGAATGAATTTATCATCCTGGATGCTGAACAAAAATTTGCTAACAGTATCTTATCTGTGGAAAAAGTGGAAATCATTTTGTCAGGGGGGATATAGAACCTGTGTGAGTTTTCATTAGGGGGATTTGGTTTTTGACTTATCAGGCTTTTCTGAGAAACTCTCAGCTAGTGAAGGAGAATTATCTGTGTGCAGGTAGAATCATGGGAGTGCTTCTGAATGTGACTTGGTGCAGACACATTCATTAGGGGCTGCACGCCTCATTGGTGAGCACTGCCTTGTGGAACTTAGACTCCCAGGGGGCCACCCCAGCCGTTTTCTACCTCACTCCCCTCCTGAACTGATGGAGCGCTCTCCTCGGCTTTGCCTAGGTGCCCGGAGAGCCTCACTTAAATACGTGATTAACTTAATGAAGATAATCAGTGTGGTCCTTTGCAATATATATATATATATATATATATATATATATATATATATATATATATATATATAATTTTTTTTTCTTTAAGCAAGTGAAAATTTGGTTTTATCCCTGATTGATTTGTGCATTACCACTTTTCCAAGCTGTTTCTTTGATGTCAGCTATTTAGTACAGAGTTGAAAAGCGCAACTACTTTACCACAGAATTTGAACCATAAATGATAGAGCTGAGCTCGGTTGGTAAGTAATCCCGTGCAAAACTCTAAAGAAAATTCTCTAGAAGGAAAACTCTCTGGTAAGAGATGATTTAGGCTAGGTCATAGGGATAATAGGGTACCTGAATTCTCTTTTCTTTTGCGTTTTTCTCTTTCCTTTAAAATAGAGTACAAAAGGCCCAGCCCACCACAACGTTACCAGGCAAACTCGGATATAGCACTACCGTTTTATTCTTCCTTGCCCCCCCCTTATTTCTTCTTTTAAATATGAATTGTTGTATAACAAAATAAAAATTTCAACACCCTCCTAATAAAACACTGCCTTTGCAATTCTGTAAGCCTACTACATAGTGGGAGCCGAGTCACAAGGGGAAGATTGACAGACTAACTGCATTTATAACAGTGATCCAGAGGCCCCCACTAATGTTAAGTTCCTGTTTTTAATGAACTATTATTGTTTTCAAGTGGCATTATGCTTTGCATTTACATATTCACACATACAGACACTATGCATGTAAATAATATACACACATATGTACTCAACTGTATATGTTGTGTGTGTGTGTGTGCGTGTGTGCACGTATGCATATAACTACATACATACCAGGACGCCAAAAAATGCACACACAATTTAAAAGATGTTATCTACATATTACTTTTCAAAGTTGAATTGAATTATGGCAGCAATGTGTAGTATGACATTTGCTCAAAAAATGGTATTAATAACATGAATGTTAGCATCATTGTGCGACAGGCAGGATGGTCAAAGAGAGTGGCAGAAGCATGATAGTGGTTCGAGGAGCACAAGACTATTTTAAGGTCGTATTTGAAATTCAAAATTTGAGAACATTGTTTGAGTTTCTCCCACATTCTCCTGACATAACACCCCTTGACTTCTACTTATGGGGGACCTTAAAAGACATGGTGTATTGTAGAAAACTGGCTACACTGGCGGTACTTCGGGAAGAAAAGGAAATGGCATGTACACAATACAAGTGGATGTTTTGGTCAACATTATTCAAGCAGTAGTTCACAGTAATCAGAAGTGTCTAGACGCTGATGGTAACCACTTTGAGCACCTCTTATAATTGCAGAAGTCAAATAGGATTTGTATTCATCCTTTGTTATTGGTATATATTGAGTATTACAATGTTATTACAGTTTTCTCCTTTTTAAAAATGTGTATACATTTTTTGGTACCCTCTGTATACATCATTTTATACAATTCTATAATACATCATCAATATATTGCATTGTGTGTTCATCACCCAGTGTCAAGTCTCATCCATCACCATGTCTATGACCCCCTCTACCTCCTTCTCCCTCCCCCTCACTGCTCTTTCCTCTGGTAACTGCCGCACTATTGCTGGCTTATGAGTTCTTGTTTGTTTGTCTTGTTTGTTCATTCACTGCTTTCAGTTTATATTACACATATGAGTGAAATCATATGGTTCTTGACGTTCTCTGTCTGACTTATTTCACTTAGCATAATATTGTTAAATCCATCCATGTTTTGCAAATGGCAGTACAGCCACTATGGAAAACCATTTGAATGGAGGCTCTTCGAAAAATTAAAAATAGAGTTACTATTATATGACTCAGCAATCCCTCTTCTGGGTATCTACCCCCAAAATATAAAAACTTTTATTTGTAGAGATATACGTACCTTTATGTTGATTGTAGCATTATTCACTGTGGCCAAGACACAGAAATAATCAAAGTGTCTTTCAATAGACAATTGAATATAGAAGATGTGGTTCATTATACAATGAAATATTACTAGGCGTAAGAAAAGATAAAATACTGCGATTTGTGTCCTAATCTTTTTTTAGTGAAGTCTTTCTCCATCATTGTCTTAGCATTAGTTTTCTCCTTGTCTCATTTTCCATTTAATCCACAAGTTAAATATATTTACCTGCTTTTAAAACTATCATATTGGAATTCACTCAGACGTTGTAAAAAGAGGAACAGAAAGATTTTCTTTTTGACTATAACCCAGATCAAAAAAGTTTCATGAGGTTTTCTATTCCACTAACTTCTTATATTTATGTTCATTAGGACACACACAGTAATTTTTTCAAACATGAAAATAGTTATAACAATAATGCTTTTCATGGAATTTTACCCAAGTGAGTAGCTTAAGGGAATAATCATGTTGACAAAATAGATGAAATTTAACCAACATTTGGAAAATACAAAGAAGAAAATTAGAAATTAAATATAACTCAGGGTTCTCTGTTTAAGTTCCTTAACTATTGCCCTGAATAGGAATGGCAGGATTCAGTTTCATCTACCTCATTCAAAAAACTTCTTTTGGTGATTCCCAAAGGAATTCACATTGGCTGTGTGAAGTGTCCTCATGGACATCACGTGGGACTGCCATTTGATCCTACTGAGGGCAGAGAAGATGGCATTAAAAGCATTTGTTCTGGAGCCTCATTGTCAAGATTCACCACACACTTGACATGGAACCTTGGACATACTCCTACGCCTTCACTTTTTGTATCTTATTTTGTTCATAAAATAGAGATAGTAACTGCACTTCATGCACACGCTGTGTGAACAAAATGAGCTAATACATGAAAAGCACATAACAATCACTCAATAGATGCCAATTATTCATTATTTTTTAAATTTAACCTCTATTCTTTTTTGATATTTAATGCAAGATTTCCCTTGTCTTCAAATCAGCACCAAAGTGACTCATTGTTACATTTAATGCTCACTAAGGACCGCCTCCCCATTGTCAGCAATACCAAGCCTCCTGGAAAAAGAGGTGCTAATGTGTCTCAGGTTAGTATTGTGCTCTTCACAGTCATCGGTGTATTGTAACTATGTTGTTTGGAGATGTGGAAAGAATGCCCTCTGCCCACCTGTCCTGTAATAGTTGAGCAGACTCTTAAAAGTAGGGTTGCCTTGATTGCTAAGTACATAGTCTTCAATGAAGTTAGCTCTCTGAGTATTTTGCACAACTTCCAAGTCTAAACATATAAAAAATACTAACTCACTTAAGTTTAATGCAAAAATAAAAGGTGATTCAGTTTTTCTCTCTTTAAAAGCCAAGATAAATACAGTTTTACCATAAAGAGGATGCAAACTTTATTATTTTTGAATTAAAGAGCCACATGCCTTATTAGAAAAGCTAAATTTTTATGTCATGTTGAGATTTATTTTCATACCACTTTTCCAGGTGGAATATTCTTTTGAGCACAAAGGGTATTTTTAGGGTTAACGGGCTCTGTTCTCATTAATTTTAAAACTTATGAAACACTTTCAGATTTCACCTGGGGGAAACACAGCAAATGCAAACTGTCAACTCATATATATACATCCCAAAATCTCAATCAAGACCAGTGAAGTCCTGTCAGGAAAAATAATTATCCTCAAGATTCAAAGAGTGCACTTATTTTTCTCCCTGGTGAAAAAGGGAACATTTCATTATTAAAAGCTTATAGTAGTACACAGTTGACAGCTAATATATTTCATCACCTCAAATATGTTGTAAGACACTATGTTTTAAATATATTCTTAAAGTTTCAGAATTATTTCACAGGAGGTCAGGATAAATTAGTATTGTTTTCAACATTTTTCAATTACAAACTTCTCGATTACTAAAAAATTGATTGATATCAAATTAACATCAAATGAAGAGGAATTGTAAGATGGTAAAAATTGTTCTAAATTAGCTTTGTGAAGGCTTGGGTTCCCTTCTTGGCACCCCCAGGAAAGTTGTGATGTTACTAAAGCCATTTACTTTCTTATCTTTTTAATTTCCAGGACTAACAGCTATATACTTTGACTGAATATGCTTTTTACTCCATTCTATAGACAAACTATATAAGAGTGTTCTCTCTCTAGTCTGTCTTCTGTGCACTTGATCCCTCGATAAAAAGAAAAATTTTACAAATTGTAGTCGAACAGTTGAAGACATGATCAACTTAAACAATCATCAAATAATTTTAAATTATTTCATAATTAATTTCATAATTTTTGGTTTTTAATAATACAATTGATGATTGGCAAAGAAAATAAAAAAGGTTGATCATGACTCATTGCATGGACATAGGAAAACTTTCTTAAACTGCTCAAGCAAGTGTGTATGTTAGTAAAAATTTTATAAATAATAATTTGCCAAAATGCATGAAAAACAATAAAAATCACCACCTAATCCAACATTCCCACTTCTAAGAATTTATACTGAGACAATAGATACATTTACAAAAGTAGTTTACATTTATACTTAAGAATATTTCACATTTAATTGTGGAATAGCAAAAATAAAATATTAAATATGAAAATCTAAATAGTAAAGAATAGATTAAGTTAAATGATTGATGGGACTCTGCACAGGGTAATAACAGTCAGGAACATGGACTTTGGAGCCAGACAGCCGTTCTATTTCAGGACTCTAGAACTTTCTATTAAAATTTTGGTGTGTGTATGGAAGTTCCTTGATCACTATAAACACTGTTTCTGATCCTTTATAATGGAAATGATTATGGAATTTGCATCAGAGGGTTGTTATAAGAACTAAATTAGATATGATTTGTTTTGAGGCTTGTACTATTCAACTCTCAATTTTAGTATAAATCTACGAGTTTATGATCAGGATGGTTATCTATTGATGATGATGCAATGCAATGTCAACTGACATGGGAGGTAATGCTTATTTCCTCACTGCCCGAAAAATAACAGTTAGACATTTGTATAATTTAAGAAGTGATTCCTTCTGTCTATTCTAGTACCCACCTGGCACTATACATTGTTATTATCATATTATTGACTATATTCCTTGTGCTCTACAACTATTACTATTTTGTAACACTACCAATTTACACTTCTTCATCTCTTCACCTTTCTACCCTGTCCCCTAACTCCCCTCCCATGTATTACTCCATATCTAGTACCCATCTGACACTATACATAGTTATTACAATATTATTGATTACATTCCTTATGCTATACCCTAATTCCCCATGACTACTTTGTGATGATCAATTTGTACTTCTAAATCCCTTCCCCTTTTTTCCCCACCCCTCAATACTCCTGCCATGTGGCAGCCATCAAAATGTTCTCTGCATCTATGAGTTTGTTTCTGTTTTGTTTACCTTGTTCTTAATTACTATGCTATATACCTGAAATTAATATAAACTAACATTGCATGTCAACTATAACTGAAAAATTAAAAAGGGAAGAAAAGATGAAGGGCAATAAGAGGTATAAAACAAATAAGTCATGGGGATATAACGTACAGCACGGGGAATATAGTCAATAATATTATGACAGTATGGTATGGTGTCAGATGGTTGCTGGACTTTAGGTATATAAGTGTAGAACAACTACGGTATATATCTAAAGCTGATATAATGTTGAATGTTAGCTATATTTTTTTAATAAAAATCTTTAAAAAATAAATAAGTGTTATATGGCAGCAGAATAATATTAAAGTAAAATCCCATTTATGTATAAATGAAGAGAATGAAAAATCCTGAATACTTGCATAAATTATTCATTTATTTATATTCTAGCTTTTATATAATATTCGCACATGATTGTTTAATTTTATATAAATATATTACTCTTTGGGAAGTTGCATATAAGTGAAAGGTTGAGTAAAGCACTGATATTTACAGGGTTTCAAAGAAAATGATCATTTTTAATTATATTTAATTACACTGAAGTGTCTAAAAGATAAAGTACCTATGCTTTAATCTGAAGTGGATTTACATAGTTTGAAAAATCACTGGGGATAGAATCAAACAAATGATAAAATATTTTTGGACAACATGGGGATTATGATAAATCAAAATGGTTCCAACTTTGTCTATAAACACATTAAAATTTCAAATAATATTAAATATATATTTTAATACACAGATGATGGGGAGGGGAGAACACAAAAGGAGCACAAAACCAAGATGCTGTTTTGGCAGAAATGTCCTATAGGGTGTGGTTGATGGCTTCCTCACAGAAGGTGTTTCATGTTTAAAGCTGCTATTGAGATCCTGTGTACACCACAAAATTTTGAAAGGTTGATCCACCTCTGAAGAGAGGACTAGAAAAAAATTATTTCATTATTTGCAGAAAATTTAACTTCTAAAGAAACAGAATCCCAGGCTCCCACTCCAGTGCACAGAGGACTCCCAAAAGAGTACGTGTATGTGTCAATCAGCTAAAGAGAATTCCAGTTTATGACCATGAAAAACTGAAGTGCATGAAAGGGCAGGTTTAGCAAATAGGAACCATAACTAGTATGTACTACAAAGTAAAAATTTTAAAATAAATTAAGAAACACAGGTAGGGATAGCAACTATAAAGAAAGGAATGGGAACTTAACAAAGCAGAAATATTTGAAAAAATTTTTTCTAAATATAACATAAAAATGAAAGTCTGTGACATGAATTATCCATTCACAGGACAATAGTAAAATAATTTATACTATTTATACTATAGAGTTGATCTTTAAACAGCACAGGTTGAAATTCCTCAGGTCAATGTATATGCTGATACTTTAAAATAAATATGTACATTTGGGTCTTCCTACCCTGGTTTTCGCATCCATGGATTCAACCAGCCATAGGATCAGAGGGTCGATAGCATGAATTGTTCGATGCCAGTTTATATAAAGGACTTGAGCATCCCTGGATTTGCTATCCCAAGAAGAGGTCCTGGAACAAATCCCTTGTGGATACCAAGGGACAGCTGAAGTATTTTGGAAAGTCAAAAGTTATGTCCAGTGTTTAACTATGCAGGGTGTTGCTGCCTCTAATCCCAGGACTATTCAAGGTTTAATTGTATAATTAAACAATAAATTTGGATAGAAGTAAAAATGAATCAATTTTAAACTTTATATATAAAAAGGAACATTGGGTTAAAAAACTGATACAGAGACTATGTCCAGTATGGGATCAATAATATAAGATTAAAAACATTCCCCAAATGTTATATATTATTTAGAAATACATGTGTATTATCAGTGCCAGCAAATATATTTAAATACAGAATGCAGGTTGACATGGGAAAGTGGGAATCGGAAAGACACACAGTGAGGACTTCAGCTGCTTAAAAAGGCTTTTTTTTCCTCTCAAGGTCATCAGTGAGCACATTAATCTTTTTACATTATGCATATCTGAAATATTTTACAATCATCTTTGTTAAATTATTGCAAAGTTTAATAAAAATAAACACTTAAAAAGATAATTTATGAATATAAATATATGAGGGGATTACCTAACATTAGAAAATGTAAATATTATGTTGATCAGTACTGCATAACAAGGCCTAAACTATTTGTGGAAGGGAGAAGGTACTGATGGAGACAGGTCTGTCAATAAGATGTCAAGAACTGTGTAAAGGATTATATTAATTAGTATAAACCCAATAGAATATGGATATCATCAAAAGGCCAAGAAGATAAAGTTTTAAAACTTAAAACCTGAAAACATATAAATTTGATGCTGTAGAAATATAATAGATTTCTCTTGCTTGTGAATTTAAAATAAACATTTCTTTCTCCTCATTGCATATCATAGTTGATGCATTTTAAAAAGTTAACTTTTTCACAAATGAGTATAGTTATCTTTTTGACACTGATATTTAACTTGATATATTTGTGATCAGACAGTGGAATAGCATTCTCCATCTGACTAGAGCTAAGCCTGTGATGTAAATTTTTTGTCATCTTATTGAATTTTTATCTACTTCCTCTGTCTATTATTAAGAGATTGATGTTTGAATCTCCCACTAGAACAGTAGATTTTTCAATTTCTCCTCACAGATAAATCAAATTTTGCATTACACATTTTAAAACTATGTTATTAGTTTCACAGTAGTTTGAAAAATTTCAGGAAGCCACAGTTACAATGGGTGTTTCATAGGTGTTAAACAGTAGCCATAATGAAACTAATGAGTCTCACTTAGTACTACTGCTACCAACCTGAGATGGCAATTTTCAGAACATGGGATCTTAGGTGTCTGCCTGCAACTGTTACTAAAAAATAATATACACTTTGCTTTCTCTTATATTTTCTAAATTTCACAGAAATACTTTTCACTGATAAACTCTCATCTAGACCCCCAAAGATAAGGGAAACTTGGAAAATAGAGATCCAAACCTCCAGCAAAGGTTGCATGTTGGGTAGCATTAGTATAATGTTTACAATATATAATTCAGCACAGTGTACTCCTTTGTTTACTCAGCATCTGTAGACATCCTTCTATAGTCATTCAAATATCTAAAGTGCAATATACATACAACATTTTTTTTGCCTAACTTGATGTAACTGCCCATCACACAGTAAAATTTGGCTCTCCCCAAAAATGTATAGAAATTCTCAAAAGTGATATCTGTGTAATAAATATCTCAGTGGTATTTATTTCTATACTAGCCCAGTCATAATCTTCCTGTGACGTATCAGTGAGGATAGGTAAGGTATGGTCAGTAACAAATAAACCTTAAATATTAGTAACTTAAAATAAGAAAGATTTATTTCTAAGGCATGGTAGATTTTTATGTTTACTAGTGAGACTTTCTACGTGTTCCTTACTTTGGGAGTCAGGCTAACAAAGGCTATCTCATCTAGAACAATTATAGTCAAGACAAAGGGAAGAGAAAATGGAGAATTGAACAGCAGTTACAAATGCACAATTCAATAAGTCACTTTTGTCTATATTTCATTGGTCAGGTTAAGTCTCATGGCCATTCTCAACTCTAAGGGAGAAGGAGTCTAATCCTACTGTATTCTCAAATGTGGAAGGTAACTAGATATCAGTAAATGGCAGTCATACTTAGCACAGTAATCTGTGATAGAAAATAAGATTCACCAAGTCATAATCATGAAGAGGTTAAACAAAAAAATATCTTAGTACCTCTTTCCAAGTGTTATATATTATTTAGAAATACATGTGTATTATCAGTGCCAGCTTTGCTTTACTATATGTTGTTTCATCATTTGTAAGCATTATAAAGTATTTCTGCATTTTCAACTTATTTATTATATATTTTTATTCAGTCAAGACTAGACATTTTGCTGTGAATGAATGTTACGTATGGTTAGCTATTTCTCCTTTTTTTTAACTCAACATTTGATTTGTTTTTTTCATTTCTGTCTCTTCAACATCATTAAGTAAAACTAGAGACATTTACCACTCCAGCTATGTCAATTTATTGTGGTAGTTAAGTTATATTTTAAAATATTTTCTACTTCTCAAAAGAAAAAAAAACCCAAAAGAAAAAAAAACAAACAAAAATAAGACCATTTGAGCTGAGATCGATGATTTAACAAATGTCCAATTTTAGGAAAGAATTTGGTAATAATACTCCAAAACTTTACAGATATATTTGAACATTTAAATAAAGTTTAAACATTTAAACCAAAAGAAGAATAAAAATATAAAAAGTGGCAAAACAATAAAAAAGGATTAGACAGTTGCTGTCTAGAGTTAAGAAGAGGTATGGGTATATTTAAAGCTGAATACTGAATACATTTATGGTCTGAAATGTATCCCACAAACACATTTTTTTGTGCAAAATGTAAGGATTTGAGGAGCCATAAGAATATTCCTGAAGAAAAACAATGCTATCTAGTGTTTTTAAGCAAAATAACAATATTCTTCAGAAAGTGAAGGTGTCTTCTGAACACTTCCCTTGAGTCATGATTCATATTTTCTATTTCACCTTCTTTGACTTCCTCTCCCTATTCATTTTCCTCCTTTCCATCATAAAACACGTTATCTCCAACTATGTCAAAAAAGAGAGGGAAATACCTTTCACATACCTGGATGAGAATCTGGAACATAATTTATCTATAAACATGTCACATATCTCACTTACCAAGAGAACTATGGGACAGAGACTGGAGACCTCTGAAAGGAAAGAGAATCAGAACATACAGTAATCTATATTTTTTATATTTGTATCTTTTAAAGTATAGACTGCTTATTTAATACACTTTTTGGTGAAAGTAGAAATAAATATTATAGGCAGAAAGGACAGTAAGATTAGATAGAATTTTTTTTATGGTTGAGAAGAGTTGAACATATTGGAAGTAGAGATAAACGTAAAGGCAGAGATACATCAAATAGAAGAAAATTAGTATTAATTTGGGTCCAGGTTTCTTAAGTTCTGGGAAAGGGTGATAAGAGAGGACAGCTTGAGGGAGAGCAATCATCTTCTCTTCTAAAATGGAAAGAAAAACTGAAAGATAAAGTGATAAGTATGTTGAGATAAACAGGACAACAACTACAGCATTTCTTGTTAGATATCCCAGAAGTTAAATAAAGCAAGGAAAGATATGACCTGCTGGGAATGATGGGCAATTTGCTAAATAAAGGTCAGTACTATAAAAAGAAAGACACAATTCAGACAGTCAGAGTGATGCGTTTGCCATGGAAATAATCGTAAATAAACCCAAGGATGAAGAAGCAACAGCAGAGTCTCAACTGAACTTGTAAGATCTAAAATTGAATTTTGTCATGATTTCTTTTCCTTTTTACACATCATAAAGAATCTGAATTAATATTGTTGAATACATAAAAAAATGAGTAAAATGCCATTACAAGAAAGCAGTCAATTTATATTTGAAGGAAGAACATATTTCCACTTCACTTTTTCTCTTCCTGATCTCCTCATGGAATCATAGAATTTCAGTTAGGCAGTATCTTAGGATCTACCTAACTCCCAGTTCTAATATCTTCTGTGCAATTCCCCTGATAAACATGTAGTCTGTGCTCAAGAGTTTGTCTCACTTTAGTAATACAAAGTTATCTACTTGAGCCCTAAAGTTTGGAGGCAGGTGGGGGGTCTAAATGGTCTTCATTATTTGAAGAGAGAAATTAAGCTCACTGTTCTACCACTGAGCTCTCTGCTGTAGTGACAGATGGCTTCCTTCTCTTTGTTATGAAATTTCCTCAGATGTGGAAAGTCAGCTATCCAGTTAATGTTTCTGGACTTGTAAGTCTACCTCCCAGTTTGTCAATGCCTCTTCCCATTTGTCACCCATTACTCTAGATAGAATTTTCTGTGTTAAGGTATTTATACAGATCATACAATTAAGATGACTGTAAGTCCCATATTGCCTGAGACAAAGGGGGCTCCCACAATATCTGACTTTCAGTATGAAAACTAAGCAAGGCCTATGCACATCAGGATAATATGGTCACCTCTCAACATACACATTGCTCAAGTCATTCTCAACCATCACAGGGAAACAGATACATCTAATCTGTTTTCAATTTCTTTTCTACTTTCCTGAGAATTCTGAAAAAGATGCTAATGACCAAATCAATAGTCAGAGAGCAAATGGGTGATAGTATGAAGAATAAGCTATTTAAATCATTTATAGTTGGATTGTCAGGACCAAGGTGATAAAAAATAATAGACTTTTTTTATATACTATGCTATGCATTGAGGTGATTTGAAAATTCGTTTCATCTACTGGTTTTATGATATTTCAGTCATTGCACTGCTCCAAACAACCCCAATCCATAATCATAGTCATCTGCATTAGATTAATGATGCACAATAACAAATTAATTCATGGTGCTTGGATTTCTGTTTTAGAACTATATTTGGAAAAGGAAAGCAATCTTTTTATTCAGAATTTGAGGAGTGACTCCATGGAAATGCTTCACAAACTGCTGCCCCAATTTCCCACCATGTTATGTCCCTAAGTGCATTCTACCTTGTAAATATGCACTTCAAAGTTTTATCCAAAAAACAATTTCTGCACCATTAAAATTACAGGGTACAGAAATCTCTTTTAACAGAAACAGTCTAAAAGATCAACCTGCCAAGTCAGATGTTTTTCTTATGATTTCCACTGTCTAAAGAACCTTCATGACTAAGCTCCACATATTCAAATACAAGAATTCCCAGGCCTTAGGTGCCGCTGCACATTTCTTAATTAAGGACTTGATTTTTTCCAGTGAAAGCTTTAACTGCTACTCCATGACTTTCTCCCCTTCCCATACGTGAAGGCAGCTGACTCCACTGATTCTTCTGACAACTCTCAGTTCTTTTCCTGGGACTTTCATTTTGACTCTTTCCCGTCAGATGTCTCAAACACTCTTGAGAAGATTTAGAGTCAATTATGATTAACAAGATCCTTGTTGGTAGACTTTGACTACAGTGTGAGACCCAAAGGAGAAATCTTCTTTTCTATGTTTAGCAATATCAAAAAATATCATACTAACTTAGTTATACAGGGCATGTCCAACCTGCATTCCAGGCTGGCTTTGAATGTGGCCCAACCCAAAATCTTAAAACATTATGAGATTTTTTTGTGACCTTTTTTCTTTAGGTCATCAGCTATTGTTACTGTTCGTGTACTTTATGTGTGGCCCAAGACAATTCTTCTTTCAATATGATGCAGGGAAGTTAAAAGGTTGGACACCACCAAAATATATCCAAAGCACTTACAAGAGAGCCTGGAGTATAGCAAGTACTCAAAAAGTGTCAACTGTTACGAACTGCTATATCTTAATACCTAATATAATGAATGAATTTTTTTAATATATAATGATTTGAGCACATTAAAATGTAAAAACTGCATGTGGGAGAATATGGAAATTATCTGGAAGTATTCTGTTCATATAATTGTTCTATTCAGAGATAATATTTGTATATTTGAAATTATACTATACATAAATTTTAAAGCTCTTGTTTTACTGTTTTACTATTTTATATATTGCATAGTCTTCTATCACATAACTGTAAAATGGTATAACTAATGGATTCCTTAATAAAAGACATTAATTTCCCCTAAAGTTTTATTATTCTGAACAACTTCAGGTATTGATATTCTTTTTATCAAACATTCTCAACAAAGTATTATTTATTTCCGTAAGATCACACTCTAGAGGAGAATCTTTGGGTCAAAGGGTACAATTTTCAAAAATGTAATTCTCATATTGTAAAACTGTTCTCAAGGACAGTGTGGTTAATTTTCATTCACATGAGTTGTGCTAAATTTTTAACCTCCTCTCAAATCCAATGTTTGTAAATACATACACACACATACACACACACACACACACCCCTCTATATGTATATTTTTATCTGTTGACTTATTCTTTGTCAATAGATAAAAATATACATATAGAGGGGTGTGTGTGTGTGTGTGTGTGTGTGTGTGTGTTGTATTTTACTTTTTATAATTGGTATTTTAAACATTCTTTTTAAGGACATTTTTGCATAATTCCAAATATCTTTGTAATTCCACGGTGGACATAGGATATGGATAATGATGGTACAGAAGTGCTATGGTAATCTTATGAATAGATGGCCTCGTTAGCAAGTGTAAAGAAGCAAAACCTAGGCCTTTGAGTGCCAAGCCTAGCATTCATTTCTGTGGAAGCAGAATTAACATGTCAGCAAGCAAATTTCCTGAAATATAGTGGGAGCAGCTAGGAGCATTCACTGTTTTAGGAAATGTAATTTGGCACTGTACCTAAAGTATGTCAAAGAAGTCAATGAACACAGTCAAAATAAATATACTTACAGGTGTCCTGAATTAGTGGTCTTTGAAATCTTTTTTTTCTCTGTGCATTGCTTGGGATTTTGCTGAATAAGATAATGTGAAACTTAATAAGTGTTTGTTCAGTTGATTGACAAGCATATACATTGAATAAGTAATTACTTGTCATTCATCAGTATTTCAAGAAGACTACATGGTTAAGTAGAGAGTAAGTCACTTAAGGTTTAGAAGTTTAATGTTCGATTTTCCATTGATTTATGTCAGGTTTTACTGTATTAAAAAATTAGACCATAAAACTGTCCTAATAAGGATAATTTGGGCTTCAGCTGGAGGAAAAAAAAATGAGAATAAGAGCCAACTCATTTTATTACTAAGACAAGACTTATTGCTTATCAGCATAATCACCTTATGTCCAGGATGCAGGTCTCAATGTAGTCAAAATTGAAAAATGTCTTGGCCATAGGCATAAAGAAACAATTCTTTTAAATCATTATTTCTCTGATCCTCAGGAAAACAAAGGTAAAAATTTACCAACAAAAATTGTTGATCTGAAGTATCAAAATGCATTGCATAAAAATGTAACAAAATGAAATTACTTTTAATTAAATTACTTTTTTAGGTAATGAAAGGTTATATTCAAGAGCTAAATAGAAATTACTATGAGAAAATAAATAGTGAAAAACAAGACAATTTATTAGAATTGCTTCTGAGCTTAGTTGTAGTCTTGGAAATCAAAGTATCAGATGTTAGCATATGAAAACTCATCAAAGGGAAGGTACGAACCCAGGAGAGTTTGCTGAGATCTTACAGGCCTGATGCAGTCTCTCACACACAACAGAAATTACAACTTTAACAGCACCAGACAAAAATGACAATGCCCTGATTCTGCCTGGGTATGAGCCCCAGGACAGTCTTCCAGTAAGGTAGTCTATCTTCCCAAAAATGTAGTATTAGTTCATGGCAAAATGAGATCCTAAGGCGTGTTTGCTGGTCTGCTCAATCTCTCTCTCTCTCCCTCCCCCACCCTCTTTCCCTCTCTCCCCACTTCTCTATTTATATTTATATACACAGAAGCAATTATCACATTATTAATTTGTTTAAGAGTGTAGCTATGGAACCTAATGGAGTAGGTTTAAATCCTGGTTCTCCCACTAATTAGTTGTGAGACTGGTAATAGTAGTTTAAGCTCCCTCTGCCTCAATTTCTTCCCAACATAAAATGGAGATTTAGTTTTTCCTATCTCATAGACTGGTAGAGAAATTAATATAACATGTGCATTTTAATAAACTATAACTTTTATAAATTGTTCCTTGGAAAGTTTATGAAAAATTATAAAATTTATTTTTAATGTCATGATGTTGACTATATGCCAATTTCACTTTCATTTGTATTTAGAAGAATATTCTCATTGTTTTCTATATGCCACTGTACTATAAACTGATGATATACATTTATCATAAAACTATGCCAAAGAATATCACAAAAACCAGTTGAAAAAAAATAGTGAATCCAGAACACTATTCTCATCACCGCAGACACAGTGTACATATTCACATAATCAGGCGTGAGTAATAAATATTGAATTATGTGATGTTTCAGTATACTTACATTTATTACATCAATTCTACCCTTTCTAGTTTTATGTTTGACTCTGGAACAGCTCTCTAATCGCTTCTCTTTAAAAGATTCAGAAGAATAAACAGTCATGATGAATGGAGACTATGGTTAGAGCCCATAGATTCATCTCCCAAATGATTTTACCAAAGATATATAATAATGAGTAGAAACTGAATCTAGCACAGAATGTCTTAAGTCAGAAAGATGCTTTAAGAAATATCTGTAACTACATGAAAGTTTAGATTGGGCTGAGGGCAGGACCCGTCATTTACAGCTTGAAGCAAAATCCCTCATGGGTATATTAATGGGCAGGGTGATCAAAGACCCTAGGTGAGGGCAAACCTCACCTAGGCCAGCAATTTGATGTCTGATGGCAGAGCAGATGGGGAAAGGGGAATGGGGAAGAGTTGAATAAATCACTAAAGACTTAGAGAAGTGACCCAGATACCATAAGCAGCACACACAGCATTCTGATTCCAGTGCCAAGGATTTGGATTTGACTGAATGGCTGGTGGAGAAAAAAAGACAAAATGGATTCAAGGGAAAGGCTCCGGTGCCAGTCAGCGAAGAATTAACTAACATTCTGCTGACATACAAAAAAGGAATACAAACTTATGGGTACAAAAATAAAACTTTCTATAAAAATAACAACAAAAATGATAAATCACCCAAGCATACATTTTTTTAAAAAATTGAGCTAGAGTGTGAATAGTAATTTAAATACAAATAAGAACAGATGGGCAGTCAGCTAATAGTGTTAGGTAAGATGTTAATTCTCCTTATGTTAACTAATAAATTTAATGAGATGCCAATAAAAAAAGCAGCAGGTTTATTTTGGGGGGGGTGTGGGAATGATAATTTAATAAGATTATTTTAAAGTTCACATAGAAGATATAATCAGAGGTAACTAGCAAAGCTCAGAAAAATAACAAAATAAGGCAGCAGCCTCATTACATAACACAATGAAAAAAATCTCAATAATTAAAGTGTAGTACCAGTACAGAAATAGGAAAAAAACTATCAATAAATATTTACAAACAAGAAAAATTGCAAAGTTCATACAATAATATTTATCATTTCAATACCAATTATAACCAAATGTGATAACCCCAATAAATTTAACAAGAAGAAAATGTACAAACCAATTAAATTCATATTTACTATCTAAATAATTACTGGTGACATGGTCACAAAACATAATAAAAATACACTGAAGTAAAAGCACATTTTTATTTAAAAACATATCGTTTACAGCTAAAATCGATGGTTTCTAACAAAAATAACTATGGACTATTTAAATGGAGAGAGAAGCTTAACGGGCATGAAAGTGAAAATATGCTAAATGCTTTCATTTTTCATATGAACAGCAAATGCTTTCATTTTACTTATGATTTCAGTAAAAACTGTTAGGTAGGAAGTCAGTCATGAGTGACAGGAAGGGCAGAAGGTCACAGCGCATGTCCACCCCAGGGACCAACTGTACCCAGCCCTCGGAGATGAATTATTATATTAAAAACTCTCAGGAGGTGAATTATCATGTTAAATCTCCCCAGGAAAAGGAAGCTACAGCCCCAACCAGAATTATCTACTTTTCAGAGCATGAGCAGAAAGAAAAAGTCCTATGACCTGCACATGTCAGTCCAATGACCTAAGTCTGTAGGTTACACTTTCAGGTCTGGCTCAGGGCCAGTAATAAAACTCAAACCCCACACCCGTCATGGCCTTTGCCTCTCTTGGCTTGGCCAGTTTCGGTCTTGAAATGTATCTCAATAAAGCTTTCCTCTGCTTTTCTTTGTTTCACTGATCTGTAATTCTTTACTGAGTCGGCAGAAAGAACCGAGCTCCTCGCCTTCTCTGCACGGTAACAAAATAATTCAAGTTGGCATTTTCTTTTTCACTAAAACATAACAAATATCCTAATGATCTTAGGATATGTATCTTCTAAATCACCAGAGGGGACAAATAAAGGAGAGAAAACAAAATATTTTGTTTAACTCCAAAATTCTGATAGTGACCCAATGTTAGGAAATGTAATAATAAAAATTCATCATATTAAGAGGTTTAGATAGAACTTGGACAATATCCCCCAACAGCATTTCATAAAGTTCAACATACACTGATGGTTTTTAACAAAATACAGCCTGTAAGTTAATAGTCCTTACTAAATAGAAATTGAAAGATAGGTTCATAACACGATAAAAATCAATTATCACAAAGAATAGCTAAAATCTTACATAATGGAAGGGTGTTCATTAAAATCAAGAAAAGACAAAGACATCCTATTTCTCCACTATTGTGACAGGACTAGCTAAGGTAATTGAATAAAAAATGTTTGTACGAAGAAGTAAAAAAAAAAATACTAGAATGAAAGCTTAAGAAATAATGTTAGTTTACTTTAAAACCACAGAAGAAACTATTACAAAAGGATCTCAATTGTTTCAAGTGTAGTATGGTTTACCAAAAATCTATCTATCTATAAAATACATATTTTAATAAACATTATTTAAGTATATTAAAATAAACTATATGAAAATAAGAGTCATTTCTATAGCATGCAGACTAATGAAGCACTAAAATTATATTACCGCTCCAAGTTTTCAGTATTTTCCTTGAATGTTTATAAGTATTAATACTAGATTGTACTTTATTCCACTTAAATTACTTATATGAAAAAAATTAGTCTACGTTTCCTCGGTGCTAGAAAATTATAATCTAGAATTCTTCAATGTGAGTTTAATTGGTATTTACCTTACTGAAATTTATCTAAATCATATCGCCTTTCTTCTTTCTCTCTCCTTCTCTCTCTCTCTCTCTCTCTGTCTCTCTCTCACACACACACACACACAATACTAGAGCAAGCTTTAAATGCACTTATTTAAAATGCACAATGTCTTTCCATCATATTAATTATTTCCTTGAACAGCCCTAGGACTCACAGGAAGGGAGTGGCAGGAGTATGGCTGATGCCCATTATTCATCTCTAAGTCCTGACAGAGAGAAATAATTGAAAACTGATGAGTGATTCCTTTTAAAAAAACATATATTCTAGTGAGGATATCTTTGAGTCATTGATTTCTATATTTTAAAAATATCGCAATGAAGAAAATGGAATTACTACTCCAGTCCCGCCCTCTTCCCCAAGTGTTACTGGTATCTAGGCAATGCCAACAATAATGTTCACACTATTCGAATTCTATATAAAACCTTGCCCCAAAAGTTCCATTTAAAAGTCTGCCCTCAGAATGGTTCTTGGTCATCTTCCATGTCACTCTAGTTCCCTCTTCACCCAGCCATAGGAGTAAATACAACAGACAGACCTGGGAGGTGCAAATTTCCCTGTAAGTGTTACATTTGTACTTCCTTATGTAAAAGTGTAAATTGTTACTGTCATCAAGAGAAATATTCTAATATTTGCTTCTTTGATAATATAATTGAAAACTAGACAGATACTCTGCAATTTTACATCTTACAGGTCAATGTATTTGAAAAATAAGGTAGCATTGATTGAGGGGGATATTTATCCCCCCTGGTCTTTATTTTTCATGTGGAGAAATGGCTAGTGCCCAAGCTTCATAACAGATTGATTAAAGAAAGCCTCTGTTGGTGGGTTTTTCATAGTACACAGTATAGTCGGAATGAAAATCAAGACCTAAACTAACATGGAAATTGAAGTCAAATAGGCCCACTTTTAATTCCTGTTCAGTCATTTACAAATGGTGTGACTTCAGGCAAGTTACTGACGCTCTCCAAGCTTTAGTTGGCAAAATGGGAGGTCACCTTATGAGCTTTGCATGAGGATTATATAAAGTAATAATAGTAAAACCTTTACTACAGCATTTGGCATATAGCAATGAATAGATATTAGCTATTATCATTTGTTTTGTAAATGAAGACCTGTCACACAGCAAAAAAATAGGTAATGTGTTTAATATCACAAGGCTAAAAAGTGGCAGAATGAAGCTAACAGCTATTTTCTTTTTAAAATATTCTTCAACCATCACACCCATTGTTATTTTTATGAACTTCAGTCAAACCAATTCCCAGGAACTTAAACTGAGATTTTGTGCCTTGCATCCTTGACATATTATTTTCTGTGCTCAAGATACCTATATCTAATGTTTCTGTTACATAATGCTATTCATCAGTTCTAATAAGACTTACCTCCTCCACGAAACTCGCCAAGATCATGAGAAGGTACCTCCTCTTTCATTAACAAATACAGCCTGTGTCTCTCATGTGCCACTAATCAGAGATGCCCTTAGGTTAAAATAAATTATGAATATCTCTCAGTTTATCTTGCTGGTTTTTTTGTTCTTGAGTAGCAGGATTTGTCTTATTTCTTTGTTTAGTGTATTACCTTATATAGAATAAACACTTAATAAGTATTTGCCAAATAAAAAACAAATCAGACAACCTGCCAATATTCACTAGGAAAGCATTGTATATCTCAAAAATTTTGAAGTAATGAGGCTGTAAAAAGGAAAAAACAACAAAATTAAATCCAATTAAAATGTCTTGGGTCTCATGTAAGAAATAATTCTCTACAATGAAAAATTAATTGGCAACAAATAACTTCACACTGAAGTGGTGCTTCTATTATATTTGGGTATCAATTATGTGATCCTTCCAACTGTTTTATAGAAAGATTTACAGTCAAGCACTGCTTAATGATGGAGGTACATTCTGAAAAATGAATTGTTTGGTGACTTCATCATTATGCAAACATCATAGAATGCACTAACACAAATTTGGATAGTATAGCCTACTACACACCTAGACTATGTGGTATAGCCTACTATACACCTAGGCTATGTAGGCCTATTGCTCTCGTGCTACAAACCTGTACAGCATGTTACTGCACAAAACAACATGAGATTAAGTCAAAAACAAGGGACAATGATACAATCAAGTCAAGAAGTAAATATGAGATATATAAGGTTGCTACCAGTGTAAAATTCCATACTGTTTTATAGCAATCTTTTTTTATAAGTAGAAAGAATACACTGTAAAATAATGGATAACTTATAGTAAAGTAAATATATAAACCAGTTATTTATTATCATTATCAACTATTATATTCTGTACATAATTGGATTTGTGTGCTATATTTTTATATGACCAGCAGTGCAGTAAGTTTGTTAATACCAGCGTCATCACAAACACATGAGAAATACCTTGTGCTACCATGTGATGACTGCTATCACGTAGTAGGTAATAGAATTTTTCAGCTCCATTTTAATTTTATGAGACTGACATCATATATGTGGTATGCCATTGACCAAAATATCATTATGTGGTGCACAACTGTATTGGACGATTAATATTTGATGTCCAGCTATTCATTAAGGGAAAGTTGGTTTTCCCATAATAATGCAAACTTCCACAACAAACCCCCAAGGGCTACTGATAAGTTTTGGAGCCATTACACGAGCTACTTGACAAACATGTTATATTTTGATAAAGATGGAAAATAGAGTAATAGGTAGACCTCTTGGCAACAGTTTGATACATTTGTCTTTAAGAAGCAATTATGTTCTTTATTCCCTATATTACTTCCTAATTAATATACCCATACAGTCACTTGTTCAGTATAACTTTTTGTGTTTTTTAATCCAAATTTATGGTTATATTCATGACATATGAATTTAACTCACATTGAAAATAGCATCATTATAAATATTAGGATATTTAATTCTTTAAATGAGTGAATAAAAAAGTTAATACTAGAATTACTACAAGTTTTAGAAGGTTTAGAGAAGATACTAGATTCATACTTTTTTTTGCAATTATACCGTAAATTTGAGGATTTCCGTGATATTTTCATCTTTTTAGCTTTATTTTATTTTCTAGACTAAGATCTAAATTTGGCACTATCATTCTGCATGGATAATGGCTAATCATTAGCACAACTATTTTCATAGAGGACAACCTGTTCTGAGTAGAGATAGGCCTAGTGTCAGGTGAGTGAGGCACTCATCTGAGGTACAAAAGTTCAGGCATGACTAAAACATAGTGATCAAGATAAAGAGTATGTTAATGCAATATTTTTTTAAAAAAATTATATCAGCAAACCAGGGTTTACAAATTGGCTATTTAGTTAGTGAAGTCCTATTCGTACTAGTATCAACACTAGATAAGTGTATGTTCAAGGTCACTGGCATTTAGGCAAAAGATATTGCTGATCCTGTTAAATCCTATCACAACAGAAGCCAATACTTAATGCAATATGCTGATACCCTGTTAGTGGTGTCTGAGGAATATAAAGTGAACCAAGGTTTTTAGATAGTAGAAGAAACAATAGTCAGTATTATAGACATTAGAGCCTTTGATAACCTTTCTCTTCATCCCAAAACCAAAATGTACCAATCAGTGCACTCTCACTTGGACAACTAATTTTATTTAAATTCCTTTAACTGAACTTAATTATATGGGCCTCTATAAACCCATATGCAGTGATTGAAGCAAAGAAAAAGACAAGAAATTACAAGAAACTCTTGTAATTTAATAAAAAACTCAAAATAATTTTAGGAACATACATACACTTAAATCATACTGATAGCCTTTTTGGGTATCCATTTTTATTACTAAAGTGGTGAAATTTTAACCTGAAACACAGAAACAAAAGTTATGTAAAGACATAAAGCCACATAATTTGATTTAGGAACTATCGATTATATTTTATAGATTAAAAAACATTGAGACCTAAAGTAAGCTAATTACTGGGGGACAACTCTTTGAATAGATTTCTCATCTAAAGTTCATGGTCTTTCTATCAAAATACATTGCTAAAAAGAACCTTAGAAGTTATTTAACCCATCTCCCCTTTTCACTGTGAAGAAACTGATTCTTGTCCTGATTAAAAGAGAGTGAGTCCTAGATACAAATTCCTATAAATTCCTAAATGGTCTTCTCACAGCCTGGCTATATACTAGGGCTGTCTGGAAAGTACCCAGCCATGTCATATGAAAAACAGAGAAATTTTATGGCTGAATTTTTTCCAGACAGCCCTCATAAAGGCCATACTGAGATATCAGTGCTATTTTTTTCTTGTAGATATTTCCTCGTTTTTATTTTTATTTTTGAAATGCCCTATTCTTTAACAAGCAAAAGTTGTGGTTTTTTTTTGTAAGTTTCATCACTGAACTTGGTATAAACAAAAATTAATAGTGTGCTCTCCATAGAAGCATAAAAATGAACAGTTTCAGAGAAAATGGACTGGAAAAAGAAGTAACTCAGTTTAAAACTTCTGATTAAGTAGTAATCTGTATCTCTTATGAAAATACATAACTACATAAAATTATTTTTTAAAATTAGCAGTTGCAAATACTTTTACTCTAAATATTGTTCTGTGTTCTCTTTGTCTTTTTTGTAGTTTTTATTAGATTTAAATTAAAGTATATACCAAATTTTATATACAGATTTCAGTTCTTAAAAATGGTGGCCTGCTGACTTTGAATCTAGTGACTGTTTCCTCCCAGAAATTCTAAACTTGCTTGTATCAGCACTTGCTTCACTTCCTTTCTGTGACAAGTGGGGAAGGGTGCCCTTTCCTATTAAGGGCCGATGTCTCTACTTGCTCTCTGAGGTTCATTTCTTCTTACCATTTTAGGTACTAACATCATCTATTTCTGTTCCATCTTCAATGACTAGTTCCACAGTATTTTCCATTTATGAGAAAAATGATACCAAAGAACCCTCCCTGGTCCAAATATTACTTTCTATCTCTCTACTCACCTCATTTGACCCAATCAATTTCTCCTTCACTACTCACTTTCTACTCTTCATCTCTTGGACATAACATATTCCTGATTTTCCCCTATATATTTGGTAATTTTTTGAAAAAATCATTTTTTAATTTTTGTTCTTCTTGTTTCCACCTTCTACACGTATATTTCCAGTCCAACCAGCTTTTCTAAACACTAGACTCTAATATTCAGTCCCTTATCAGCATCTCCCTTTTCATGCTTCACCTTCATTTCAAATATGATCTATCTACACTGACATCACCTCTGCTTATTATCCACATCCCAGGGACTATGCTGGACACTATAATAAATGCTACAAATACATAGCATGCATGGACACACAATACATAGTCAACATATAAAGCTTACAAACACACATGAGATAAATAGAGCCTCTATCCTCACTGAGATTATAGTTTATTAAGGAAAAATAGTAGCAGTCTTTAAAATCCTAGGACAGGAAAGCAATCCTTCTTATTATGGCTTTTGAACACTGATTAAAACTCATATATATTTCCTTGGAGGATGAAGACTTTTGATATTTATTAATATATTAGAAATAATGATGTATTTGTTTAGCTATTATCATTTTCAAAATCTAAGTGACATTGACAAGAAATTTTTATTTTTAATAAGGGGATTATATTAGCTAGAATTAATTGGAGCTCTTAGGTAGTTAAAGGGCATCATGAGAAGTCTGGACACACAAAGGACATCAAAATGGAATAGGGTAGGAAATAAAAGACCATTTGCTATTTATCCACTTGAATTATGTTAAACCTAAGATTTATGAAATTGAATTTAAAAGTAAGAATACGTAAGAATACTTAACATAAGATTAATAAAATATGAGAATTGAATCATTTGAAAAAGAATTGGCTAAAATTTTAGAATGATTAAGGAAATAACTTCCATGCCACACATTTCTTTATTCCGGTTTAGAGTGCATACCAGAACTCTTTCAATTCTACAAATTTCTTTGCCTCTCCACAATAGGCTTCGTGAGTTCCAATTACTAAATCTGATGGCAAATTTCACAAAATTTTTTTCTCTCTTGATATCAATACGTCTACCTTCTGTAAGTTAAGACATCCTAAATTGAACCTTTAGTACAGTGTTGAATAAGAGGGAACTAGTGTCTATTCTTTCCTTGTTCCTAATCTTAGTGGAAATCTCTCTGTGGTTTTCCCATTAACTAATAAACATAAATTAAGACATCCTAAAATAAGTTGTTCCAAGAAAATTACTTTTGAGAATACTGAAGTCATGCAAGAACATAGAAAAGTGAACCAGACACACTTGTTTACTCTTTATAATCTATATATACTATAAGGTAAAATAGAATAATAAAATTTAATTAGTTTTTCCATATATCTGTATTGTATGAAAGGAGAAACAGCATCAATTACTATTACTTCAGATTGCTGAGTTTAGAGATTAAAAAAAATAATACCCATCTTACAACTTCCTATTCAAGCACACTAATATAATTTTAATATGATATTATTTGAAATAATCGAGGTCAATCTATTAAACCTTTAAAATACTGTTCTGTTAATCTTTATACAATAAATGATGTATTGAAAATGTAAATGATTTGGGAGAGAGCACATGGAATGCGGTCTCAGTGAAGTATATTCTATGATTTTTGAACTATACCAGGGTGCCAAAAAAGTGTAAACACATTTTAAGCGATGTCATCTGTGTATTACATAAATACTAATAGTGACCACTTTGAGCACCTCTTGTAATTACAGAAGTCAAATGAGACCTGTATTCATCTTTTGTTGTCAGTATACATTGAGTATTACAATTTTAATACAGATTTTTTCTTTCCTAAAATGTGCATACATTTTTTTTGGCATCCTCTGTATTTTTAGGAGGCTTTGGGAAATTCACTCATTTTAGCTGAACTTTAGTTATTCCATCTGTACAGCGAGTATCTCTTGTGCCATCCATGATCATTCTTCCTTTCCATTTACCTACTATATTATTATGATAGGGAATGATATTAATTCTCTTTAATTTATTGAAAACTTGATGTCTTCCAAGGCAGGGAGAAAATTCTAGTTCTTTTTCTTTGCATGCATAATATCAATCAGGGGAAATACTGCGTTAAATTCTGTTCTTATTTAAGCTTACCTTTTTACTTGTAAAAGAAAAAGAAATTCATACATATTCCAATATGATTTTCATTTAGGTTACACTAGAACATGTTGCAATACAGGAAAACTCTCAAAACTTAAACATTTTATACAAAAAAAACCCTTTTATTTTTACCCCATGTAACCTGAGCATTCAGGTTGCTTTCTTCTCTGCATATTCTCTAGGACCAAGGGCAACCAAAACTTAATCTTGACAGCTTCCTGCTCACTGTCTCAGTGATGGTCTTGCATAAACAATCTGATACTCTGGTCTTGTAGAGACATAACATTCTCTGTGACACTCACTCACTAGAATAGTGCCTCGTATCACCACGCAGGAGCCAGAAGATTTAACTTTCTTTATTGTTGACTTGTAGTCAGATTGGGAAGACATGAATATAGGGAAGCAGCTCTAAAAGCACATTAGGCAATGCCATTGGCTCAGACATCATAAAAGGGCTGTCCAGAAAGTATTCAGTCATATATAATATGAAAATAGAGGCATTTATGGCTGGATTTTTCTGGACAGCCCTTGGAAATTCTATTTTTGCCTATGTTAATTTCAGATGCAACACAGTCAGCTGGTTGAATAATTCTAGCCCTTTAGCAATCATAGGAAAGGTTGTTCAAATTAAGACTAGTCGTAATTTAATCAAACTAAATTGAAAATTTATTATTTGGAAGCAAACAGGCATGAAAGTTCAACAGAGAACATTTTAAAAAATAACCTAGACATATACGTCACAGAACTTAGATAGAAGATTTTTTTAAAGAAGCATATAAACATAAAAAGCAGTGAATTTAGTTATTTGTTTATAATCATTGGCATTTATCAAGCTACTATATCATTTTCCTTCTTAAATAGCACAAATCCACTTTCTCTATAAAGCCTTCTCTACTAATCTAATCTAGTTCTCTTTGGTTACTTGGTCAAACACAGATCCCGAAGATTGTCTCTCTAGGCATCTTGCTCACGATCTTCTTAGTGCTCATCATGTTTCCTCTGTATATATTTTTTCCCTTCTTACTTGTGATCACCACAATTCCCATACTTTCAATACTACTCAGTCAGGGACCTCGTTTGCCCTGTTAGTCCGTATATCTTTGGAGCCTACCCCACCATGAATGCCCTGTCCAATTTCTGAATTCCTGTGTCTTTGGTGTCTGTAGTTCTGCTTTGTCACTTTAGATCTTTGATCACAAACCCTTCAAAGTTCTTTTGATAGAACTTATTAAGTGCTAAATCATTAAATTTTATTAAATGCTCTCTATAGGGGTATTAAATGGCTGAAGACACTTAGCTAGAAATTAGAAGCTGGAGTCTTAATAATAATATCAAATACTTATCCAACACTTACTATGTATCAGGTCATAAGTTATTTTTCCATATTTTAGCTCACTTGGCCTCAAACAGGTACTATTATTATCATCATTCTAAATATGAGGAAATTAAAAACACACAAGATGTGTATTGGTTGAAGATCAAACAGCAACTAAGTAGTAGAGCCAGGATTTGATCTCAGTCTGTCTCTAGAGCCTGTGTTCTCACTAAGCTATTAATACAATGCCCCCTAATGGTGGATTCCACCTGCACTAGTTTCTCACTTTGGAGTAGTCATGTTTCCTGCTTTGTTTTATTTTTCTTTTTATAAAAATAAATGAGACCAAATAATCAAATGCTCTCCAGATCCTACTTTCCATATCATGAGTCTGTGAGTAAGGTGAGGGAAATGGTATTAAATTGCAAATCTTTAGATTCAAGAATCTCTACAACTTCTACTCAGGTTTAATTGACAGAAATGACACAAATGTTGCTTGTAACATCATATGCTGTCATGCTGTTATACTTCAAATAAAAAAATAATTATAGCTGTTCAAATAAAGGAGGTTTACTCATTATAATTAATTAATAGCAAACATAAATCAGTTTCAAGAATGACATGCCCAAGGTAAGGGGAAGTGTCACATGTTATAACTGAGAGGAAGTTAGGATTCAAAGTCATTTGAAGCAACCAGTTGTAAATAGATCAAAATTTCTTTGAAAAGTGTAAAATTTCTAACATTTTTTCAGCACTTTAACAACCTCCAAGAAGCAGTCAGGTAAAGAATCTTAATTTCATAGATCAAAGCTGTGTGGGAAATGCTAGATTAAGCAAAATTAAGCAAATTTCTTAGAGACTTTACTATGAGGATAGATTCTCTTAGGAGAGACAGGCTTTCTCAACTTAGCTATGGAATGCCTATTTCTCTCATGAAGCATTTTATGTGATTAATGATCCTGAAACATAATTTAAGAAATACTAATATTGAAGTTAAAAGACATAAAATAAAATTAAAAAAGGTTTATTTTAAATGCCCCAAGAATTTTAAAGAAACAACCAAATTTAGCTTTCTTACTGATGTAACTCTCTGATCAAAATTTAATTTCTCTGTAGTCTGATGTACACTTGTAGACAGATTGATACAATACATTGACAAGAATTATTAAATCTGTATGTATATACGTACTTCTCTCTACTCTCTATATAGCTATAAACCTCCTTTATTGAGGTCTGGACAAATCAGTGAATTGGGTTTCTAAAATGTTCATGAACAACATGAAAATTCATACTAGAAAACTCTCTTTAATGGATGTATCCACGTTCTCAAAAGAATAGGAGTGGGGATTGGTAAGAACCATTTCAGCTAGGGTAAAAATGCTCAGGGACATAGAATCTTGACTCATTTATTTCTCCCTAAGCTACAACTTACTGCTACAAAGGTCAGCAGTTATAGTCTTCGGCAGATTCTTAGAATGTAGAAAAAGGGAATTTGAAATGATTTTTTCTGTCACCTGTTTCCAGAAAAACTGACATAATTTAATATGATGACTGTTCCCCTTTACCTCATTAAACTGGTAAAGGAGAGCTGGATAGAGTCTGAAGTTATTTATGACATTACTTACAAAACACGAGTTCAGGATTTTAAACTCTACTTGCTACACTGCCTTCCTACACCCACCCACTAGCCAACATCATCTCTATGCATAGAATAGAAATGCCTTCTCAGTCAGCCAAGGCAAATGTAAATAAGCATATCACAGTGTAAATACAAATGCACCACCACTTCTGCATTTAGAAAAAACAATGATTTGAAGAGGGTTATCCTTTATCCTGCCATGACTTGAAATCAATGGGTGATAAAAGAAGAAACATTCAACGTATGAACAAGAAACAGTAAAGAAAAAGAAAGATAGCTTTAAAATCCTTTAAATTGGACTCCAATGTTGTGGTTGACAGCCTTCACAGTCAGAGGTTAACTACATAGGTATAGTAAGAGACACCTGCCAAGTATATTTTAGAGTTTCAGAAACCAAAATGGGAATCATCTATCATAGGAGAGCCAAGGAAAATAAACGGTTACATTTCTTTGTTTTTGAATAGAATTAGGCTATCTTTGGTTCTCTACCTCTGGATGTTGGAACTTACACATGTATTTAATTGCTCGAATTTTTGGAAAAATAAGTAATTATCACTTAAAATGTATAGCTTGGTTCACCAAAAAAAAATTTTAGGAGCTGTGACAAATGGAAAGGTTTGAAATAGATTATTAGTAAATTGAGTGGTGTAATTCAACTCCAGGAACAGAATGATGAGAGAGAAGAGGCAATTTTTCAACAGATAAGACTATGCTCAAAAGAAAAGTTTTGTATCCTTCCAAGTTTCCTAGTGGAATAAATTATATGGGCATAGAGTAAAAACTCAAATATATGCCAAAAAGAAGCAACATTTCAGAGCATTTCTGATAGATCTCCTTATACTGAAATGACAGCTTTCTGGCCTTTATTACAGATAAATTAAATAGATTATAAATAGTTATCCTTGAACCTACCCCCTTCAATTTGTAACATACTTACCACATTTCTAAATATGATTTTTCATGATGCTTCTTTTCAGAGGTAGGTACAACTAAGCAAGGATGTCATAGATGCTATTTCAGATCTGTCATATATAATCTTCTAATCTGCCAACTTTTTGTGACTAAAAGATGAGCTCATATACAAGCTGACAAGAGGTGGTGATGAGTCTAGGCTTTCTTGAAGGTTGTTAAAAGTTTAAGCCCCACCATTGTGCAGATGCTCTCTGAATTGGTTTGGCAATTTTTATAATGATAGGTGCTGTCAAGTGAGAGGGTAAATTATTCAGTTCAACTGGAAATGTTGTCAGTAACAGTAAAAGGGTGCTAGAAATAGAAGTGGTCCCAGATAGGGAAGAGAGTGACTTGTGTAAACTTATCAAATCTCTCTGGGAATCCTAGATGTTTCATTTTCCCTCAGGTGTGCTTTAAATTCTTCGCTTCTGCTGATGATTACACTTTCTTTACATGGAAAATGAAGTGAAAAACTTAATTGGATTAGCTGAAATAGGAACAAACCCAGACATGTCAATCTGGAGGTTTTGGCCTTGACATCCCCAAGTCTGACAGTTCCTTATAAATGATATTACAATCAATTGCTATTAGTAGAAGTAGTACCAATATTACTATAAGTGTACTACATACTTAACGTATATACGGATAAATGTGTACAGCTTTCAGTTATCTCTCTGGAAGTAGTCAACCAAAATAGGTTACCATTTTATATTGAAATTTGGAGAACTATTTTCTCTGGGCAAGCCTGGGTCTAAGGCATCAGGGAGATTAGTCAAGATCTTAGAGCTGTCTGCAGTATTCCAGATGAATAGAACTGAAATAATGGGAACTGAGAGCTTAGGGCAGTTGTTATAATTGTTGTTTTGTTTATTTATTTGTTTTATGTTATTTTTGTCTTCTCAGTGTTTCTTTTTATGAGTTTCTACTTTTTATGAAGTTGGAGATTTCACATAAATCTGCTTTTCTAAGGAAAAGCAGAATATATGGGACCATAGGATCATGTTCAAACATGGTGAGCTCTAACTGAATAACTGCAGCTCCTCGAAAATGCCCTCAGGTCACCACAATCCCACATGATTAGTGTCACACATTTAGATTATCTATCTCGTCTGTATAAGCATCTGAGAAGTAGAATTTTTCAATAGACAATAAAGAGATCCAAGCAACAATAGATTCTTACAGGTGAGTACAAAAAAAAAATAGGCAATATCTAACTGATATAACAAGTTATGCAAAAGTTACTTAGGATCTGAGAGGCCTGGCAATAGGAAGCCAGACCTTTCAGTGTTGACTTTTACCCATTTGCCTTTGAGGTCCCTGGAGAGTGGCAGACAAGACAAAAACAGGTCTCCATTATCAGGAGAGAAATGGACAAGTTACTCAAAGGAAACAGCAACAAGGGCCCAGGCAAATGTTAAATTATAAAATGATGATGGTCAAGGAATGATAAATAATGAAGTAAGAAAAGATTTAAAAAACTAAGTCACAATTTCATTGTTGAAAGAGCAGCACACATAACTTGAAACTGAGTCCCAGAAGACATGGCTTGTTTACTACCCTCTGCCTTAGGTCAAGGGTGATGTTGGAATATGGCAGTGAGACCTGGCTTACAGGTAGGGCTCCTGGCCCCCATTGCTGCAGTGAAGATGTGAATAGATGCAGAGTTAAGTCTGAGCTATAATAATTATGTTTCTAGGTTGGCGCTCCAGAGTGTTGGCTTTAGGAAACACGACTGATGGCTTTAATCTGATGAGAAAACTTTTTAAGTTGCAGGTTTCTTGTAGAGAGGGTCAAGTACAAAACTTTTGTTCAGAGGCAGTGGATGTTCTTCACAGGAATTAGATACTTGGGAGATAGTGCATGGTAACTTCCCTCTGTTTGGGGAATTTATGCTCAAAATGTTCTATCATAAGTTTATGAAATATGCTATTGCACAAGATACTTTAAAACTCAAGGTAGCATGGATATTTAGTCTAGTAACTAAATGAAAGAGAGGACACTTCCCCTCTTTCTAGGTCATCCAGTATGTCCCTACAGCAACTCCAGACCTGAACTGAAGCTACATAAGTATCAAGTGTCATTACCTGAAATACCCAGGAATTCACAAGGAGAGTGTCAGATATGGAGACCTGGGCATTAAACCATGCTCTTTGTGCACACTGATATTTGACTAATGTTATCAATCAAAGAGAGCATTTTCCTAACAACGGACTCCAATGCAGATATCCACGGAGCAGTACAGAACAAAACTGAAAAATACTGACCACCTGATGAGTTGGCATAAAATTTTGGGTGCTCTCCTTCTTTGTGTGTAAGATAAAAATAATATTAATTATCTACAGCCAGGGTTGTTATGACAATTATTGTATAAACCATATAGGATTTAGATATAACTCTTCACTGAATAATTATTGATGATGATGATGATGATGATGATGATGATGATGATGACTACGTTGTTGTTGATGCTGGCAACCAGGGAGACTACATTTGGAAGAAAACCAAACTTAACACTGCCAAGAGTAGCATGAAGCATTATGAGGACTGGATTCTAGAAACCACTCTAGTTGGTCCATCAGGTCAGGTAGGTACATGATGTCTCCAGAGTAACTCTTTTTTATTCATCTAGTGTCAGGTTTGATGTCATTTCTGGGAAACCTTCCCTGACACATGAAATTGAGTCAAGTGCTTCAACTGTGTGCACCCATGACATTCTATCATTCATGCACCACTTTTTATGAATCATTCATTATGAGGAGCTATGTGATTTTCTGGTCTCTGTCTCAGTAAAGTGTAAACTCTACGAAAGTTGGGACTATTATAGTTTATAATCTACACCAAGTGCAGCACTAAGTGGATACGAGGTACATCAATAAATACTTGCTAAATATGTGACTAAATTAATCTGTTAATTGCCATAGTATGCTTACTCATACCATCAACTCAGGTAAGAATGTTGTAAGTAAAGTCATTATATATAAAACTTGTAGCATCCAGAACTGGTGTGATATTTTCCAACTTAAATCTAATGTGAAAATTGTTGTGAAGTAAAAGTATAAGGCTGTTGTTATTATATAAATCCAGAACTAATTGGAAAGATGTATAACTTCCCACGTTTAGAGATCAAAGGGGGTGATTACTTGTGCATTAGAAGACTATGAACATCTTTCAGTCCTGGGCTAAGGCAATGTTTACATGCAGTGTCTTATACTTAATTATTCATTCACCTGGCAACTATTTGAGTAGCTCTTATCCTAGATTTGGGGGATGCAATAGGGAACATAATAAATATGGTTCTCTGTTTCCATGGAGATTATATTTAAGAGAAAACGAGAGAAAACAACAGAAGAAACCAAGCAAATGAGATAATATCAGAGCTTGAAAGGTGTCATGGAAGAAAATAATATTGGGTAATGGGACACAGACAACTGAGAGGTAATAGATGGGGCTATTTTAGATTAGACAGTCATGGATGGCCTTCTGAGGAAAGAACTTTAGTTCAGAGATAATCAATTAGAAGTTATAACAGCAGCACTACAAAGATCTGAGTGACACTCTTTCAGGCAAAGACACATCAGTAAAGGCTCTTGGAAAGGTGTATGTGTGACCTGAGCAGAGGACCAGGAGAGGAGAAAAGCCTACAGCATAAAAAGAAAGAAGGAGAGTGGTGTGAGATGAGGTCAGAAAATGAGGAGGGTCTAGATCCTTTAGGTTTTGTGCAACATAGCAATTAGGATGTTATTTTGATTCCAGTGTAAATTCATGGCTTTTTTTCCCAACATCATTTATGTTATAAAAAAACCATCATGACTATTGTAAAGACAATATGACCATTCTGTTATGAATGCTGAATGAACACATTATATATAAACTTCAGACATCATTAATAATAATGTTGCTAGAGATTTGCCTTATTTTCAATGCTGCATAATGATTTCAAAATCCTTCTGGCTGAACATTACAGTCCAATTATTCTGAATTCTCCAACATCCCCAAAATGATTTTGTTGACAGATCAATGAAAACAGCCTTAATTATGCAGTGTGGGTCACATTTCACATCAAAGACAACTAATTTAAATTGGGACCCAAAATTACCAAACTATAGCAAAGTCTCCTACAATAGCTCTAGTTTATGTAGCACCACCGTGCCAATCATCCTACAGAGGTGGCAAGGTTATTCACGGACAATTCCCCAAATTGTCCCTGCAGAGCCTGAACTGAGCCATGCAAAATGTTACTTGCCATTTTTTTCTTTTGTTTGCAACAAATTGAAATTCAGATGGAAGAAACTTAAATTATGTTTTTTTTCTGATTTCATTTCATTTTCCTACCGGAAGACTTTTGGGACACACTACGATGTTACCTTCTGTTCTCCTTGTAATGTGTCATCAGGATGAGGTTATAATAGAAGCTGACTCTCAAATTGGCTGTGACTTATTGTCCACTGCAGAGTTGAGCTCACAGCATTTGGCCATTTGTTATAAATTGATACAAAGTTTTACAAGTAGGTATCCTTGATGTCTCCTTATGCTATTACTTTTAAATGCCTATAACAGTCACTGACAATTCTGGGTGATGTGGAGATTTTAGCAGGCCTCCAGGTTGTTCTTATCATTTTGAGCTCATAAATAAACTATGTATTATAGGTTACATCAGTTCTTTCAGAATAAATCATGTTCTATTTTTTCCTCTCTGGATGGAAGTGTTTCTGTATACTCTGTTGCATGCTAGATACTGGTTGATGAAAGTTGGATAAGGCATGGATGCTTCATTTAAAGGGTACAGAGTATAGTGGGGAAGACAATTTAATCAACAATTTCATGTTATATATGGGTAGGTACTAGGTGCTATAAGGGCCTTTAACATTCTTCCCTTTCTCCCTTCCCCGCACAGCAGTGGAATCGAAATCATCAGAGGTGTCCCCTTATGAGGTGAAACAGAACTAATTATGTGAAGAAGGAATGTCTTCCATACATGGGGAGACAGGCAGGATTGGGGATCCAGAGTCAATGTAAAGATTGTGGAAGGAAGACAACTTCTACTCACTGAGTCAGAAGAGAAGGAGTTTCTAGATAAAGAGACAGGATATTGGTCAATTCTTGGAGGAGTTGGGGTGGTCAACTTATCTCAGAAAGCATGAGGTTAGATGACCTATGGAGAGAGAGGGTGTTGAGTTAAGGGACTTGGGGAGAAGTAAGACTGTGTAGCTAGTGTGAAAAATAAGAGACCAGAGGTTTAGACTGGAAGATGAAGCCATCAGCGTGTTCACAGTTTATCAGAAATGTCAAGGTCAGGAGCCTGGAAGCTTTGATGGAAAAGTAGCTATATGATCAACTCTCAGTTAACCAGCACCCATGGGGATTGGTAGATGCTGGATAAATGTACCCGGCACTCTCAAGCAACTGGTGAAAATTCTCAACCAACCAGCCAAAAACTCGAAGCTTTTTCATGCTGATTGCTTGGGAGTGCCGGTTACGTGAGTTCTGGTTAATTGAGACTCTACTGTGTTTACATTATATACTAAAACAATTATATTTGGGGATAAATGAACAGAGTTGGCTGTTTGTATCCCATGAATAAAATATAATTAATAAAAAAACTCATGTTTTAGAGATGTCAATGACTCTGTGATTCAATGCTAACAACTTAGAAATATGAAATTTCTCCACATAAGATTTCACACATCTCATATCCACTCTGATTTCTCCCTCCTCTCAGCCTTCCTCATCCTTCTCATTTCTAGAATACCCAACATGTTCAATCAACAGCTCTTTGTACTAATGTGGTTCCCTCCATTCCCATTTCCCATAGGATTTAAGACTTTGGTTGGTTATCTAATTATCAAGATAATAAGCTCATTATATGAGCGATATCTTGCTTTTCTTTGATAGCCTTTTCTTCTTGTTTCCTCTATGGTAGAATTTTCAACCGACCTGCCCATTAAAATATACTGTCTCTTTGTCTCCACATCTAAACACAAAGCCAGAACTTTTTGGGAGTGGACAGTGTCTGCATTTGGGAAAGGTGACTTTAATGTGCAGCTGTTATCAACCAACAATTAGTACCTAGTGGGCACTCAGAGGAAGGTCATGGGTTTAAGAAGCTTTTGCACGTAAGGAGAAAGTCAGCCAATTTAATACTAGTCAAGCTTCAAAAGCACAAACATTACAAGTTTTATTCCTTTTGTAATGGAGGGGTCAATGTCCTTCAAATCAGAGATGATGTTTTAGAGCTCGGTGTTATCAACAATGGTGCAATTTAAATAAAGATTATTTGCTGGAACACTCAAACATGCTGTCATTCTGACCATTACAATGCCTCTAATTTATTAAAAAGAAAGGAAAAAGCAATGGTTCTAATGAACTATCATCTTCTCATACCACTTTCTAAAAGGAAAAAAAGCCAAGAAGAAGAAGAAGAACAACAACAACAAAAAACAATTGTATTGAAACAATGCTCTGACCTCGATAATCACACATAGAAAATACTTTTATCTGAAAAGCCATTAGGAGAAATTGTGAACAAGGTGAAAACAGCTTTTGTGTGTTCTGGGTAATAGTAACTCAGCAGGACTACAAAAGTAAAACTATTAAATCCACTCCACATTCTACAGTTTTCGTTTCTTCACGGCGTAACTCTGACTCCTGGTTTCGAAACTTTCTGTTCTCAACCCAGAATATAATAATAGAGCCATCTACTCCATTTTTAGGAGCATTACACTTTTCACTAGGATATGTCAGACACTGTAGGAACCTGCTACCAATATAGCAAAGTATATTTCATTTATAGAAATAATAACTAATTTTGTTACTGATGATTTTTAACACGCCAAGGGACTGACTAGGTGTATGAAGGAGAGACCAAGAGCAAGATGGCTTTAGCTTGTCTTTTATCTCCTGTGAGCCTCATAGTGTCTTCTTATTTTTTTCACCCTTTTTAGTAGTAACATCCCTACTTCTTATCTCATGATAACACAAAACTCATCCGGCCCTGCCTATTCTGGAAAACTATTGTTTTGGAAGTTCTCTCTTTCCCTGTGTTCCCTTCCCTCTCCTATTAAAAAATATTCCTTTAGCTAGCTAACATCAAGAAAGAATAGAATCCTTGAAAATAAATTAATATTCTTAGAAAAAGCCACGAAGTAATTTTAAAAATAATTTAGGAAATAAAGAGGAACATTTTGTATAAATGCACATCAATAAAATATGCATCATCATGGTGTTCTGCTTTTGTCTTTGTATCAGACAAGAGCTGTCCAGAAAACAAATCCAGCTCTAAATGCCTCTAGTTTTCATATGGCATGGCTGGATACTTTCTGGAGAGCTCTCATATTAATGAATGACTTTATACATCTTTTCTGTTGCGTCTTCTTTCCTAACAATCTTTACTTGTCTCTCTCTTCGTCATCCCCAGTCACACAGCTGGTTAATGGTGGAAATAAAGCTCCAGTCAAGTTCAGTTCAACTCCCAATCTGCCCTTTTCACCCCCTTGCCCTGCATTTTCAGTGTTTGGTAACGTCTTTGAAATTACAACAGAAACTGAGAGTGTTTAGAGGGTCAGGCTGAGGACATTCCACTCATCATTTCCTTATGTTGAAGAATTACCTTTTCTATTAGGTGAGTTCATTCTATCTCCCAAATCTGTAGCTGCAAGAGGGACATGCATGGACCATGGAGAGAGACTGACTGTATTGCCTCTACTGTCTGGGAAGTACAGGAAACTCTGCTGAGCAATGGCATAACAGAGGTTGCAGCCCATCCACAGCTTGGCAGGTGCCATGGTTGTGAACGTGCAGTGACCCTACACTAATGACTCCAGGAGCTAAAACAATAACAAAAACAAAGCCTATTGAATGTCTCTAGTATTCAAGGTCCATCCAGGAAAAGAGAGCCCACATAATTCCACAGAGTAATTCAGTATACTGAATTAGATACAGATGTATTGAAAAAGCTGAGCACAGGAAGATGGGTCTATCCAAAGAAAAACAAGTATAGAAAGTACTCTCAGCTCTACAGCTACAAAGACTAAGAAAAGATACTGCTACTAGAAACTAAGTGCTAGGACCATCCTGCAAGAACTGAAAAGAGAGAGGGGATACTCGTTGGTACTTGAATTATAAAAAACGAAATGCGGTATTACCCAAATCAACACTAAAGCAGGCTTTCTCTACTCAGTCTTCTGTTCTCTTGTCCTCAGTCTCCTGCCAGTGCCTACATTAGTTGAAAATAACGAACCCACTGGGTGAGGAACCAAAAGGGAAATGGGTTAGAGAGCAAATGAGCAAGTGATTGACCCCTTCTCCAATATACTCATGGCTTGCTTCTGAAAATAAAGTATTTAAAGAAAATCAAGTACTTATTATCTTTATTAAATAACATCCAAATATAATGCATATGTATTTTTGCAGGACCTAATAATTATCACCATGATCTTTCTAGTATTTTCAGCAATGTTTGCCTGGTATACCAATTCGCTTTGACTAACTATGGTCAATTTAATGAGAGTGGGGTCATAAAAACGTTCCATTCATACAAACATGTCCCTTGACACTTTAAAAGCACTAAAGACATCTATGTTAAATCTCCATTAGGTGTTTGCTAGGTAATTAAAATCTTTCATCAAACTTTATCTTATATGTCATATGAATAAAATTTAATTATTACATTATTATATGAAACTGTATTTCCTAACTTGCCCATTCAATTAAAATTTGATTGTGTGTTATCATGTTCATTAATTCTTCATGAAAAATATTCTTCCCAACTTAGTAATAAGCTCTTTGTGGATAGAAACAGTAAGTAATATGCCTGTTGGTACCAATGGTTCCTGATCAGTACTATGCATATAGTGATGAATTTCAGGGTTAATGAAATGTACCTTCCTTTTTTTCTTATCACACATTATATCAAAATTCATAGGGTGTATGGAAGATGACCTGAGTGCACAGGAAAAAGACATCATAAAGCATTACTGAAATGACAAAATTATAGTAGCCCTATAATGTTTAGGGGAAAGGGAAGATTATTCTAGGTTGATTACTTAGTAAAATCTTACTAGTTGTTATAATGATAATAGTAACACATTATACAGAAGAGTTTTTATGAAAATGTAATCCACTTTTGAATTTGTGAAATTAGTATTAAATAAATATTAAATTGTTTATATTATCTTTATGTAATCCTGATAAATAATTTGTGTAGTAACTATGTGCATTCCTATTTTACAGGTGAGAAAAATGGAGGTACAAAAATTTAAATAAATTTTCTTATATCAAATAACTGAAAATTTATTTTCTTATATAAATAAATTTTATAGTAACAGCTTCAGTAATTCAATCTGTTACTTTATTTGAAATTATCTGCTCCTCACTGTATACCATGTTGTGACTGATAAAAAAACAAAGTTGGTTAATGTATCTACTATATTAGATCTAATTTACTTCAATAAAATTGTTTATACATTTTTTCTTGGATTTAAAAAAGGTTTCTTTTATTTATTTTGTGCACTTACTCTTTGAGAATAAAGAGAAATATAATATTTTAGGGATGAGCTGTAGTTTCCACACCAGCAATCTTGTGATGTATGAAAATTAAGTTCGTGAACTCATCCTAGAAAAAGTGCTACATAACCTCATTACTGAATATCACTATAATAACTTTTGAATTACTCCACTTGGGAAGCTATGCACTGACACCAGTGCTTAGTCTACCTTTCAAAGCAATTTTGGAACTCTTTTTCTGGAATGAACATCAGTGTTGTCACCATATTACCCTTGATGTCCTGAATGTCATAAAAATGTCTGCCTTTCAATATTTTTTTTACTTTCTGGTAAAGGAAAAAGTCACTGGGGACCAGATCAGGTGAATAGGGTAGGTATTCCAACACAGTTATTTCTTTACTGGATAAAAACTCCCTCACAGACAGTGCCAAGTGAGCTGGTGCATTGTTGTGACACAAGAGCCAAGCGTTACTGGTGAAAAGTTCAGGTAGTTTTCTTCTAACTTTCTCACTCAGTCTTTTCAACACTTACAAATCAAACAATTGGTTAAAAGTTTATCCAGTTGCTACAAATTCATAATGAACAATCCCTTTGATATCAAAGAAGGTTAGCAATATTGTTGTGACTTGATTTGGACTGACAAAACATTTTTGGTCATGGAGAACTAGCTGACTCCCATTGTCCACTTTGACACTTTGTTTCAGGATCATATTGGTACACCCATGGTTCATCATCAGTGATCTAAAACATGGTCCAAAACACCATGTTGCCTCTCCAAAAGGTTTTGGCAAACTTCGACTCTCCTTTGCTTTTGTTCATTGGTGAGCTCCTTAGGGACCATTTTTTTCACACACCTTTCTCACGCCAAGATTTTCAGTTAAGATTTTCCTAACTGATTTTCTAGAGATGTTTACTTGGTCTGCTATGCTTCTCACAGTCACCCAACAGTTCTGACACACAATTCAACAAATTTTTGCAATGCTTTCATCAGTTCTGCTCATTACTGGCTGCTCTGACCTCTCTTCATCAGTGACACTTTCTCTCCCCTCAAAAATATGTTTAATCCACTTGTATACTGCCATTTTCTTCATGGAATTATCCCCATAAACTTGGACTAACATGTCTCTGACTTCACTTCCATTCTTTCCAAGTTTAACAAGAAATTTAATGTTTATTCATTCCCCTAATTCAAGCTCTGACATCTTTGCAAGGGCACATAAAAACACAATATAACAATAATGAATGCCACTCAGCAAGACACTACCACACATCAACATGAACACAGCTGTGAGACACAGATATATCAAGGTTATGAAACCTTACTGAATTGTTTGTACAGTGTTGTCAATGTAAGCACACAATGGCACGTTTTTGAACTTAATTGTCAGACGTCGTATTTCTTTGTATCCACTAATAACATCATAAACTTCATTGTACTTCTCTAAAAATATAGATTATATACTATTTGAAGATTTTTATGTCAAAATTTTGTTTCAAGGTTGCAAATTGATTTAATAATCAAAGTTAAGTTCATTGTTCTGAAATAGTGGCATAGCTACCCTCCTCAAGACCAGTTAACATGTGCAAATGATACCAGGAAATAAAAACATTGGCAGGTCATTCTGTCAAAAATAAGATTTTTAAATATAAGTTTTATTTTGTTTTAAATGCTATCAACATCAACTTTATCTTGCAAAGTAGAGACTTGCTGTCTTGACAAACACCTATGAAACACTGACCATCTAATATCTAGGAGGTGAGCAGTATAGAATAATGGTCAAAAGCAGGAACTCCTGATCTAGATGGATTGATTTGATTCTCAGCCAGCTTCTTAACTCATTAACCTCTCTTGGTCTTAGCTTCATCATCTAAAAAATGGACATGGAGATAACAGCACCTATCTCATAGTATTGTTATTACAATCAAATGAATCAATATATATGAATCACATAGAGAAGTGTCTGGCACATGGTACACATTCAATAATGTTAGTTGCTATTACTGTTTTAAAGGCATTTGAAACTAGGCCATACATTACCTTTCAAAAGCAAAAGATAGACTTTGCCATGAGCTGTCTTTTCCTAGTACATGCTGTGTTCTATAGCACCCAGCCTCAAAACTCTCACAACCCATGTGGGACTAACAGGACAGGCAGAGCTATCCTCTTCTCCACCAGCTAGCATCTGTTTGGATATGCTAGAGAATCTTGAGGGTGGTTGGGAAGGTGGAATTGATATTTTGTTTGATGGAACTCAAGCAGAGAGAAAAGTAATTTGCTTCATCTATCCTAGTAGTAGGAAAGATATAAAATAGATATGGAATGAATGTGGAACCAAAATGTCAATCAGCCATTCAGTTCCTGCAATAAAAAAAAAGAACAAAACTACGTCCTGAGTCCTGGAGGAAACTGAAATGTAGGAACTCAATATAACACTGTGTCTATAGCTACAACAGTATACTCTGCACTTTAAAAATTGTTAAGAGGGTAGCACTTATATTAAGTGTTCTTACTACAAAACAAAAACAAAACAAAACAAAACAAAACAAAACAATTCTCCTGTAAGATGACCAAAATTTCCCTTTGAGCTTATACACTGAGACAATGTGAAGACTTTACTTGTTCTAGCAATAAATAATTTGAAGTTAATGACCTTATGTGGAGGCAATGTCACAATACAATTTTAACATGCAAGTAAAGTAATGGAAACAGGGATTCAAAAAAAGGATGTATGGGACAAAGTTATAATTTAGGAACTAAAGAGACCTGTGTCCATATTCTTTTTTTTTTAATTCATTTTTATTGTTAGACTTATTGGGGTGACATCTGTTAGCAAGGATTACATAGGTTTCAGGCATACAATTCTACAGTGCATTGTCAACTTGATGTATAATAAGTTCACCACCCAGTGTGCGTTCTCTTTCCATCACCTTATATTTAGCTTCCCCCCATATTCTAATTTTGCTTATTACTTATTACTGTCTGGTTGTCATTTAGATTTCCCTTACTTTTATAGTAAAAATGATTATATTTCTTTGCATAATTGTTACTATTACTAAATTATATACTGTAAGTATTCCCCAGTTCCAAGCTAGATGAACAGTGGGTTCACAAATGAGGCTATGCCTACTTCATTAATTTATATCTTTAGTGCAATGACAATTATGATATACAACAGAAGCACTCAACTGAGGTCCAAAATGGTAAATTGCCATTCTCAATAGAAAGAAGAGACATGGGAGATTTAACTTACTGAGATTATATTATTCATATTGCACATAATGCTTGTATTAGTAAATCTTCCATTTTTGTAAAAAACAATGGTGATACTAATTTTTATAGAACATTTTTAAATAATTGCTACCTCCTTGACACACACGCACACGCACAATCTAATATATATATATTCCTCTCTAGCAGTATGTTAACTTTTTCTTCTGCAAAAATAATTATTTATAATTCTACCAGAATGTAGTTCTCCCTTGAATTAAACAGATGTTGTGGTGTTTGGCATCCTAAAATGGCAGTCTCTCATCTTTATTCCAGGGTAAAACAGTTTTCTATGTGATAGCTTCATAATGCATTGTCTTACTAAATAATCTAGAATCTGCTTTCTTGGAATTAAATAAAGTCAAAGTTCCCATATAATTTAACTTGTTTATGTTATGCCAAGTTAATTTCCAAAGGTCTCTTTTTTGTAAATTAATAAGGGCTCACCATATATTATAGATCCAGTTAATATAGTCAATTTGTGGTGGCTACTATTTTGATTATCAGTTAGCATAAGCAAGCCTTATGTTTTAATAATAAGATTCCTTCATTTAATAATTTTGAGCTTTAGAATTTTAACTAAAATTAGTTATGTACCAAAAGTAACATTGCAAGATGAAAAGCATGCTAGGAAAGAGAAAAGAAAGAAAAAAATGATTGCAGAAGAAGGTTTTTAAGAGAATGGGGTCAGGAAAAAAGCCATCACTCCTAAGCCCTGTGGCCTTTCCAAGTAGAAAGGTGTTTTAAATGCTTCATTAATGAGAAGAGTAGCTTGGCCCAAAATACACTTCAAAGTGACATGGTGAAACTAGACATTTTTATACCCAGATGCATAGCTTGCCTTTAAGAAAATGTCATGGACTAATTAGGAGGTAGTCTAACACTATATCTTTAACAAGGTAGAATTATGACCTATTTTTTTCCTTCAACTATTCTTGGCATCTCATCATTAAAAACAAATTGGCTTATTCTATCATTCTTAGAGTAAAAATGAATTGAAGCTTTACTTTTGGGTTAAAACTTTGCCACTGAACTGCTATCATTTTCATTTGAAATGGCTCTTAGGCCCTTTTTATTCACCATAGAAGAGCTTCAGAACTGGCTAAAGATCCAGACTTTCACTTCTTTTACAGTTTATTAAAATTTGGTCAGTTTAGTTTCTTTGGAATGACTGATTTTTAATTGTCGCTGATGAACAATGTCAATATAGTAAAACTTCACAGATTTTTAACTACTCAAGCAGTCTTATAATAATTAGGGAAAAGTTTGAAATAATGTGTAAATGTCACTGTTCTTTAGAATTTCAATTGCTAATAGCAACATCACTAAATTATTGATCAATTGTAAGCTCCCCTCCCCCAGATGCATCTTTTGATCTCTGGTCCTACTCCTTGCTACGTTGCATGTAGAGTGCCGGCGTTAGTATAAAGAGAAGAATCTTCTATTCCTTGTAGAAAAACTAAAGATATGATGCTTTGAAAAGCCTTTCCATAAAAAACAAACAAAAAAACAAACAAAAAAAAAACAGCTAGGACTTGGATAAGCTAGAAAATACAATTCATGAAACATTTCTGGGATTTCAAAAAGGTAGTGGAAATATTCCTGAACCTACAGTGAGGTGAAGTATGCTTGAGAACATACCCAGAACACAAAATAAAAAATTTGGGTGGACCTGGTTTCAAAGGAATTGCAGATAATTTTAAATAAATAAGAGTCTATAATTTTTTTTTCATACAGAAACTTGAAGGCAAGTCTAGTGAAGTATTTCTTAGAAGAAATAATAATGGGCTTACTTAAGAAGTATATGCTATATCTGTAAATAGCAGGATTTACTTACCATGTTTCCCTTGAAGGTAGTTTGTCAACTAAGCAGGTAAGACCAAGCCCCCTAGTTTGTGTTTACTATTTGAAAGGGTAACATGTGACATAAGCACAGAGAGTATACCTTATAAGGCAGGTGTGTCTCAGAGGGTTTCAAACTTACATGTGCCAGGATCACTTGAAGAAGCAGCTTTTGAAAAAGTGGGAGGGCACATCTTAGGTCAATGAGTCATGATTTCTGAGGATAGTTCAGAATTGGTGCCCAGGTATTAATTGCTCTTTAAAAAAAAAATCTTCGAGTGACTCTGATGCACGACTATTGTCAACCATTCCGTACTTCAGTTCAGAGTCTTGTTTACCTAATGGTATGCTTACTTTAGGTACCACAGTTCGGAAGTCAGCCTGTTAGAAATATTAGTACTTAATAATATTTGTCTGGTTTATCTACAGTCACTAAGTTTATATTAATTGATAATGACTTGGACAACATCACAGAATGAGCTAAATATATATAATATAAATTGTGTTTCTAGAATGAATTTAGATTACTTCTCACTTAAGGCAGAGCTAGAAGTGTCAAGGCCAACATGACTATCTGTTTTCTGGGGTCATGTTGGTTCTGTTTTATTTATTACTCTGATGTAGTGGTCCATGTCCCATCACATCTATTTTGAGGTGGTTTCTTTTCTTTCTAAGTTCTTTTATACCAATTACAGAAGCATTATAAGGCTTTCTATCTGCAGTAACTAAAATTAATACTTATAGTATAGTCTTCACCAATCCCATTTTCATGTATTAATAATAATCTGCTTTACCCTTGACTACTAATGACATCATGAAATATATACCTTGATTCCCAAATAAATATAGTGGAACTATATGTACAGACTCCTTTGTTGTCTACTATAATCACTGCACAGCGCCTAATGCATATAGAGGTTCAGTAAATGTTAATGGAACACAACTGAGCTGTATTTTTCCCAAGACTATTGCTCAGATTTGAGTTAACTTGGATATGTATTTAGATCTTTTTGTTTCAATGGGAGATTTCTGAAATTCCTGCTATGGGAGCAGGATTTCTCCAATGGGAGATTTAGCAAAAATAGTGGAGGAAAAGGCTATCTGGTAGGTCCACAGAAATTACATCTCTTAACTTTTTTTGGTGGGGGGGTAGTTCCCTGACTGGGAATCGAACCCAGGCTGTGGTGTTGAGAGCGCTGAAGCCTAGCTACTACACCACCAGGGAATCCCTGCATCTCTTAATTCTTCATATTTTTACTCTGTATTCTTCTGCCTTATCTTTATTTATTTTTTTTATTGATATTGGAAGTTGTCTTAAGATCTGTTCAATAGTTAATGAAGGGCAAACAGTTTCTAAGTTGAATAAGACTTGGAAATATTTCAGATATTTCCCCAACTATCTGAAACCACTGGGTCCATGATGCTTACATGGTGGCATTATCAAGTATTTCTTCTAGCTGTAGCCACCTAAGTATTTAATGCTACATATCCAGCTTCACATGAAAACAATTTCAGTAAGCTTGCATAAGGTGGTTTTTGAAAAACTATTTGTGCAAAATGTGTAATGCTGTCATTGAATAAATAGTGTCAAATACCAGGGAAGGCATTATTGATGTTGAGATTTAAAAAGAGGATGGCAGTACTGCCCTCAAAGGAGCTCAAAATAAAGTGGAGCAGATGAAATGTAAGCTAATAAAACACAATGCATCTGCTAAGGGCAGTACCAGGGTACCACAGAATGGTTGTGTGTTGAAATTCCCATAAATAATTTTAAAATGAGATTTTTAACCCATATTTCTTCCTTGATAAATAATTAGGCATGATGAAAATTGATGCCTCCCTTCAGAAATGTCATAAAAGAGGCAAAGGGAATTCTGTAACAGTTAACCTGAAACTATGTTGAATTCTTTGGATAGAGAAGAGCATGCAATGTATTTCTCTCAAAGTGTATGGATCTGGGAGACATGATTCTATGATAAGAGCAATAACAGAACCATAGATGAGCAGCGTTTATATCATCAGATTTTCCTTTATTTGCTATATATATATATATATATATATATATATATATATATATATATATATATAATGGCAGAAAAAACTTGAGACTTTGAGCCACACCTTTGCCACTCAGCAGCTGTGTGATTTTAGGGAAGTTATTCCGAGGACAATAACAACAGCTAATGTTTGTAAATGGCCTATGGCAAGCCTAGCCCTCCTCTGTGTGTACACTTAGAAACTCATTTTCTCTCTTTTCAGTCCCTGAGCAAATATTTATTGAGTACTTGTTAGATAAATCAGAGGAAACATGCTGTATGTGGGGCAGTGATAGTCACAATTCTCCATAAATGTTTATTATTGAGTTAATTAATTAATTAATAATGTTTCTACATTTTAATTATACACTGTACATAAATAAGTAATTACTATTTGCCTAGACCCTTATTTGCTATGGTGAAAACAAAAGAAATGCATAGTACAGCCCTGCCCTAGAAGCTTATATTTATCTATGGAGAAAAATAAAAATGTATGTGAAAACTGACTTAAGTTGCCTAAATCGTTTGTCTTTGCTTTTGTTATAATTAACACATTAAACTATAACAGTTTACAGAGAAAACAGAGATAGCTATTCTTATTTATCTATGAAGATATCACATCAAGCAGCTATCTTTAGAAATGCAGAGTAAATAGCTATTACATCTGATAATTTATTCCTCCTGCATGGCAGCAAAATTAAAGAATGCAAATAATGTGTACATGTTTTATTTAATATTTTTAAATGTCTTTTATAAAATGTATAAAATTATACATTTTATAATTACTTATTTTTAGTTTAAAATATTTGTATTTTCTAAAGATAAACATACTTGTTTATTCCAGATAATTTAGACTCTCAAAATTATGAAGAACCAAATTTCAAGTTCAACTGCAATGCTTCTATTCAACAGTTTATTTAAAATATTTTAAACAAGGCAAAGAATTAACCTCTGTCTGTCAAAGAATTCTTTACTTCTATTCCTTCTCAGAACCTGGATAAAATAAGGTGAAGTGGGATTAGAGATCATGAAGCAAGAATAAAAATGAAAAATGATCAGACAAAGTTTATATCCCTCCTTAAGTCCATTGTCATTGCAACCAAATACATAAAGGTCAACTTATGCTCCATATCCCCAATTAAAACAAATAAGCACACAGTTCTGCCCTTGTTATTATTTATTTTCTACCACTTAATTGTTCTACTAATAACATTTATTACAGATAAAATAATACAGACCTTGTAAGTGCTGCCAAAATTCCTTACACTTAAAGTTTTTTAAGACAAGCTTGTCAGATGATATAATAGTTTGTCAACAATTAAATAAACAAAATTCATGTGCTGAGCTTAATAATTGAAACACTTGTTCTCAGGCATCAGTTTTCCCTTTCAAGGCAAACATACATTCCATAAACCCGCCTTTGACGTACTTTGAATCCCTAAGTAGGAGTACAGTGAATGGACTTTTACTCTGAAAATAGAATTGTCTGAACAGGCACAAGGGATAATGTACTAATACTTGGCAACTTTAGGAAGATGATGGAGTTTTAGACTGAATACACACACAGTACCACTAAAATCTGAACTAAATCCCCCCATTCAAAGTACAATACCTTTTTCTCTGGGCTCCAAGTTATACTTTTAATGTGCTGCCTTATAGTCTACTGAACGGAAAGTTAATTAAATGTGTTCTCCATTGGAAGGTACCCCCAGCCATATCACGGGATGAAGTGAGATCGGGTTACCAGCACGGCCACCTGGTTTTCTCGTTCTCAGTGCTACTTGTTGCTAATACCTGTGTCGTAGAGTAATGCCTACACCACTTTTCCTGTCCCTAATCCCAGTTTTAAGAGTGTTAACAGCAATCTGCTCTAAGAGTTTAATGTAAGTCTCCAAGAAACAAAAGGAAAGAAACTGCACTTTTATGAATTTCCAAATTGCCATAGCTCACACTCAATGTTTATTTTATTTTAATATTACTGCCAATGAGTTTTGCCGAGTGAAATAAATTTAACACTAATGAGCATATTTTGAAAGTTTAAAAACACAATTTAATAAATGATTACATGTAATGTCTACAAAAACAAATTCTGTGAGGCCGAGGAATCACTCAGCAGAAGGGAAACCATGAGGAGACAATGGAGCAAAAGATAAATAAGTGAAAGCAATTGTAATTTTTATATTAGCAATTAATCAAGGAATCTTGTTTCTTTTCAACATCACAACAGAGTTGTACAATGACAAAGCTAGGTCAAGTTAATTATAAACATGCCCTGGATTAGTTATTTCATTAAATTAATTTAACAGTTGCCCACGAACATAGTAGGGCTTACATATGTTCATTTCTACCAATCTTTGCTTCTCTCTTGTTTTACAATATTTTAAGAAAACATCTTATACTGTGGTCTGGCAACTAATTTTCACAATTGAAGAGTTTACCTAATCATTGTTGTCTTTTAAAATATAATTATCATTTTACAATGAGAATTGTTTAAAGGAACATATTTCCTACACTTTAAAATATGGTTGTACTTTCCAGTCTTTGGTTTATGCATATGCTTACATGATTATTTTTTTCTTATAAGTTGAGCTATCATAGGACTGTTTTGTTTCTCTTGTTATGAGTATTTAATCAGTAATTAATTTATCAATCTCATATAAGACTTTGGGGCAAAATAAAATATATAAGTCACAAAGGTGTGATTATTATTACATTAATATTAACTTAGTTTCAAAATAGTCATGATTATAAATTATAGCTCAATGCAAGCATGGGCCAAGAGAAAATCTGAGGAAATTGAGAATGAAAAAGATTCCATTTTTTGCCCACAATCCATAGCAGATTTAAGATTTTAATGATAGCCGATGCTGCCCAAATCCATGATCTTTCTATCAAACATAGTTTTTTCTTCTTACAATAATTTTATATTGCGTTGTTAAGTGTTATTGATATACTTTAACTCCACTTCCTGACCTCCCTTCTCTCTTTAATCCATTACTCTGTTTTTATTCCATCTTGAGAGAGAAGAGTTAACCTGTCCCAAATTGATCTCCCGCAGTCTGATGACTCAAAGAAAGGCATTCTGCAAATTTCCGTGAAAACTGGATAGAGCCCAGTGAATAAGGCATTCGATCTTGGACAAACCCAAAACTGATATAGTTTACCCGATCATGATAGAGAAGGGTCTAGTGCTTTTCCAACTATGCATTTATATGTGGGGAATCTTGCTGCCAGTTTTTTACATTACACAGCTGCAAGCTCAAAGCTTAGACTTCACCCCTCTGATCACCCCAGGAAAAAAGATGGTGCAGCTTCCAACCATTAAAGCTGAGTTAGCAGATTTAGGTTGCAACCAAGGTTCTGCCAAAACATATTCTTATTGTGTCCTGTCCTTGCTTATATCAGAAGTGCTAGAGCTTCCTTAAAGCCAAGAGTCAGGTTCCCTCACTTGGGATTTGATGCCCTTTCAGGCTAGACACCTTGGGGTTATCTTAGAATGAATGTGCATCAGAGATCCCTACATCTGCTATTATTTCTGTCTACATGAATTTTCTCCCATTGAAGCAGGGGGTTAGTGGATATGTCTCTGAATATTTAGCCTCTCCTGCTTTTTTAATGAAAATCTCCAATTATCCAGCAATACGGTTACCTCCTTGTTTCTAAATCAAGTAATCCCTCTTCTATCCTTACATTACTCATTCTGGCAGCAGAATCTGACAGTACTAGCAATGTCCCCTCCCTCTCTTGAAGCCTTTTTCTTAAGTAGTTTCTGGAATACCCCACTGTCTTTTATTCCATCTTACTAGTGACTCTTCCTTATTCTCCTTTGCTGGATTGTACTTGAGTTCATAAATTATAAAATTAGTGTGTCTTAGTGTTTGGTTCTTTTACATATTTCGCTATATTCATTCCTCAGATGACCTCCTTCTACTCCATGACTCTGAATATCACCTGCAATCAATGAGTAACAACTTTGTATTTGTAGCCTGAACTTCTTCTCTAAATCATATTCCTTTATCCAACTGATGGTAAGAAAGTCATAACCAAATGTGTTCTAACCTCCTTTGGTCTATAAGCAAATCTTTACCCAGATTACTGATTAGTAAGTACTTCAAATTTAATAAATCCAAATTTGCCCATCCCTAAACTTGCTTCTTCTCCAGTCTTTTCATGATAATTAAATGGTAACCACATTTTTCTAGATAATTAAACTACTTGGCATCCTTCTTGATCCTACTTTTTCTCTAATACTCCACACCCAAGCCATCAGCAAATTGTTGACAATTGTCCTAAAACATATTTTGAATCCACCTCTGCCTCCTCTCTCTACAGTCACTTCCACAACCCAAGACACCACCATTTCCTTCCTTAGTTGTTCTCTGTGCTTTGACTCTTGTCCCTCTAGTGTATATTTTCCAAACAGCATCAGCAGAGTGAAGGTTTTGGGTACAGGACTCATGTCACCTTGCTGCATAAATGTCACCAATCTCATGGTTCCCTCTCAAATACCCCAAGTACATTTGCTAAGTGTTCTTGCACTAGATGTTCCTTCTGCCTGGGATGCTATTTTCTTAAATAGCTGAATGTCTGTTTTCTTATTTTCTTCAAATCTCTACACATACATTATTTCCATTTTTAAAATTTCTCATTTACAATAAAAAGATCAATCCCTTACAATAATTTGTATCTACTAATCTTTCTTTATATTTCTTCACTGCATTTAGCACCACTGGAAATATTATATCTATTTGTCTTCCTCAGTAAAACATATGCCACAAGAAAGCAGCACTATTTTATTCCTGTCATCACTCTAGTTTTTCAGTGTGTAGGTCCCTGTTCGCCAGCTTACGGAAGTCATTCCTTTTGGAGTGTTCATTATCTTCCTGTAAATTTAGTTTCAAAACAAAAGATTTTAATATAAAAGAGACACACCCTTTGCATTCATTCAATGCATACACTAGGCTATCACATCATTAATTATTAATCTATAATAATTAATTATTCAATGCTAATAAATTATTCACCAAATATACTTTTAAACCCATAGAAGTGACTGTGCTAAATACTGTTGGGGATACACAATATAAATAAGACACCACTGTTTTCCTTAAAAAGCATGTATAAATTGGTAAGTATCATCAGAGAGAAAAATATATAAAGATAAAGGTTTAGAAGTGTTCCAAACAGAGAAATGATTCCTAGTGGTCAAAGGACAGTAACAGAAAGCTTTGTTGTACTCATATACCTGGCTATTGGGTCTTGATAAAATTTAAACATTAAAAGATGAAGAAAAAGAGCAATTTCATCATTGAACTATAAAATTACTATTTCTTAAATTTTATTGGTACTTGATTTTTTTCTATCAGATATTTAGTTTCCTCATCTGTATGATGAAGAGTTTTTGTGCATCTTAAATGGGGAAAATGTTTGTTTAAAGTGCATAACCTGGTGCCTGGCAAATAATAAGTCCTCAATTATTATAACAGTAAGGAAATATAAACTAAATCAACAGCATGAATGATGCAGCCATAGATTAACAGGACTTATATACTATTTTTTAAAAGGAAATTGCTATTATTTTAATTGAAAAATAACAAAAGATATTTTAAAAATTAGACAAAATAGTTCCTATTTTGTAAAGGTCATTTTTGCATATGACCAACATACTCACTAGTTTTTTGCTGTTTTTCATAAGAGTTCCAATTAAAATGCAGGTAGAGATGCAGATTTACCACATTAAAAAATTTTTATTAAATTTGAATTTCAGATAAACAAATGATAATTTTCAGTATAAATATATTCCAAATATTACACAGGACATACATACACTGAAAAATAAAATTTTCAACTGAATTTCCAATTTAACTGGAATGCTTGAATTTAATCAGAAAACCCCAAATGCAATTCTTTTAACTTAAACCGTGTACACCGATAAATAGGCTTATCCAATATATTTATACATGTGTGCACACACACTCACATGCACGTACACAAACAGAAGCCTCATATGCTGTGTTTACCATGTTATCTATTGAGCTGGTAAACATCAGCTCTAATACACCATTGAGAGGAAATGGAGAAAACTAGAAGGGGTCTTAGAAATCAACTTAAGATCCATTTAAAATAAGGGGCAGGGATCTGTAAATTATGGACTATGGGCTAAATGTCATCCATGACCATTTTTGGCACAACCCTCCATCTAAGAATAGTTTTATATTTTATACTTTCATTCATAAATAAAGAATACCATGCAAAGAGAACTTAGGTAGCTCACAAATATTAAAATATTTATTTTCTGGCCCTTTATCAAAAAAGTTTGTTCAACTCCTGAACAGAGTAAGAAACACATTTGTCATTTATTCATTCCGTAAATATCACTGAGCATCCACTATCTTCCAGGGACCCTGCTAGGTGTTTCCATGAAGCTTATAGTGTATTATGAGCGGGGGAAAGAGAAGGACATTAAATTAAATATTTGAAAAAGTCTATGAGAACACAGATATACAATATATGAAAGTATAGACTGCTAGACCATTATGCAAATAAATGATTCTAAAGTTAGGTATTTTGACATTTTTATACTACAAGCCAGTAATTTAGCCCTGACAAGAATGGAAATCTATTTGCTGATTTCTTTTTTTACGTTGAGGAAGCTACCATTTTAAATACTTAACTCAAAATTTTACTTTTTGCATGTCCTTTGCTTTTCTTCAGATTATTCTTTCATTCAAGGTTTTCAGAGAATCTAGCAAGGCAATGTTATTACATGTGTACTATTAATAAAATGATCCTCTTTACCTGCCAGGTCAACTTCTTTGATCTGAAATGTAAGTTCCAGCAGGGCATATATTGATCAGATCTGAACTTCAACTTTACTCATACATAAAACATTTTCCCAAGTCATCAACACCTTTAACATTTTCTTTAATACTTAATATTATAAAGGTAAGAATTTGTTACTTATGTATAATAACATTAATATTCCTGCTGAGGAACAGAATTTAAATGCTTAAATTCTACTTAATACACATTTTTTTCCATGTCATTCATGAAAGCTAGCCCTCCACAGAGCAACTCCAGAAAGACTGTCAAAGATTGACTCCAAATTTTCCCTGTTTGCCTGGACTGGCTCTCTTATGAGCCCAATGGCTTTCTTTTGTGTCTTTAGAAGAAAATCTAAGTCCTCATTCCCCAGGTACCTAAGCTTAATTGTTTAGTCGCAAGAGGATCTTAAATGTCTGCTTTCATCTGCCTTCTTACTCTGTGTCTATAGATCGATTGTAAGAGAGGAAGTCTGTCACTCTTCCTATTATATTCTGAATGGCAGAAATGTGACATAATCTTAAAGTTTTGTAGAAGGCAACATGAATACGTTGTCACAAACATTGAATAATTACATGTTAGAGTCTTTTCCACTGCTAAATTGTCAATTTAATAGAAAAGATAACAAATGCTTAATAGAAATGGTTCTCTAAGGCATGGAATATATTTACATTTTAAAATCGTATTATTTCTCATTAATATGTTTACAGTTGAGCACAAGTATTTCTTTAAATTCTGAGGTAAACTGTCAGATCAATATAATGAAATCAATTACTTGTCTTTAGAAACTATAATACAATGATAACAAGAAAAATATTTAAAAGAAAATTAAATATGTGCAAAGATAAATAAGATAGATGAATCGAGAGATATAGTTGGGTAGATAAAGAGATTGCATTGCTTGAGATATTTTTAGTTTTGTAGAATAAATCATGGGTAAGAAGTCTACCTTGGGGGTCTCAAATCTTATGACAAATTAATATCTTAAAATTACTACTGAATACTTGCCCCTAAAGAATAATGTTTATGAAGTATTTAGAGGCTTGGGCCTTGCTAAAAATGTTTTAGAAAGTCAAAACCAGTCAATTTCCTCTCTTTTCTCCCATCTTTAATATTTCTAGGCACAGTCCTAACTGGGAGACTGGTTTTACAGCTATTTTTTTTTAATATTTTGTAGCTGCTTTTTGAAACAATTTATAACTAAACCTCAGGTAGGCTCCTCAGCCCCAGCTGTGTTTTAACAGAAAAGCTAAAATATTAAGGTCACCCCTATAAAATTCAGAGTAACACATTTTTTCTTAATTAGTATAAATTTGGGATTATCTTGGAATAACATTTGTATCTGTGCTTATTTATTATTTCAATGTTTTTATTTATATTTATAATGTAATATTCTGTTTCTTTAATTTTCTATATCTCAAATTCTAATTTTTCAAATTTTCTGTATCTCCAATTGTCTATAATTTTTTTTTATTTTTTATTTTTTTTTAAATTCATTTTTATTGTTAGACTTATTGGGGTGACATCTGTTAGCAAGGATTACATAGGTTTCAGGCATACAATTCTACAGTACTTGTTGTATAATAAGTTCACCACCTAATGTGACTTCTCTTTCCATCACCTTATATTTAGCTTCCCCCCCTCCTCTCCCACCCCTTCCCCTCTCTTCCATCCCTAACCTACTCATCCCCAAATAAACATTAAACTATTGATTGTGTCCATGGGTTATTTGTTTGTTCATTTCTTTTTTCCTTTGCTTTCAGTTTTATATTCCGCATATGAGTGAAGTCACACAGTTCTTTGTTTTTTCTGTCTGGCTTATTTCACTAAGCATGATGATCTCCAGGTCCATCCATTTTGTTGCCCCAGCAATCCCCCTTCTGGGGATCTACCCAAAAGACTTGAAAACCTTTGTCCGCAAAGACTTATGTACCCCAATGTTCATCGCAGCACTGTTCACAGTGGCCAAAACATGGAAACAACCAAAGTGCCCTGCGACAGATGACTGGATAAAGAAGCTGTGGTACATATACACAATGGAATATTACTCAGCTGTAAGAAAAGATGTCTATAATTTGACTGCAAAAGTTCAATGTTTTTGCTCACTAGTAACTGAATGTATAATTTGACTGGTTATTACCATTTAAGAACATTTAATTCAAAGTGTTCTTTTGTAAACAAAAACCTCAAAGGACAGTTTCTATTAATGAAACTTGTCTGGTAACTATTTGACTTACTTATTTTTTGGATATAATACTATTTTCTGAGTAGCAAGTATGTGCCAGCTATACAGCACAGGATGTACCTGATAATACATTGCTCACATTTATTGAATTGAGTCATGAGAAAGCAGATTATGCAAAGAAAATATGTGTCCTTGTAATTTCCACCCCATTTTTATTATTTTTGCTATTCTGTGCCATTCATTGAAAGGGACCTCAGTTGATAGCTTATCCAACCATGAAAATGGAAGAACCCAAGGGGGCTGATTTATCCCGTTGGAAAGGGCACTTCTCTCCTTAGTTCACACACACACAAAAAAAATCAATGATTATTTCTAATAGTCTGTGACTACAATTTGGATGTGGCAACAAGGGTCACATGTTTTACTTGTGTCTACAGATATAAAACATGTGACCTTTGTTGATTTTGTGCTGGAGGGTTAAATTAAGAGGTATCTTCAAATAAATTTGTGATTATAAAAGATTTAAGAATTTACAGTTTATATGTTGTAATTTGTTATTTCACACACTTATAGGACCATTTAGGATTATTAGAGCAATGATCTTAACTTTGGTTGTAAATTAGAATCATGTAGGTATATTTTAATAAATACCCAGACCAATTGATTAAGAAACTCTAGAGGTTGAGGCATGAGCATCAATTTTTTCTTTAAATGTCTCCTAATGATTTCAATCAGCATCCAGGGTTGAAAGCTACAGCAATAGAGGGCATGCATGCTCATTTTTCTGGGGGTTTCAACTGTAGTGGTATATTAGATAAACCTAACAAGATTTTGTTCTTTTCATTCTTGTTTCATACTTTTGCAGGAGTTTTGCTTCCATGAAAGATGTAGAAATCTGTAAAAACCTTAACTGTCAGCCTAACAATAAGGAAAATCATACAGACTACAAAAATTTTAACTTTTCTTCAACACAGATTGCTGAGGTCGCAAGGCCACAACACAGCCTGAAACTAAAGAACCTTCCCACCTCCGCCCAATGGACATGGTTTGCAAGCGCCAGCTAACTTACTGCAGGCAGAGCGTGAGAGTAAAAGACACAGAGTGCTTTACTAGCAAGTAGGAAGAATTCACCCCCAAATTCTCAATGAACTTCTGAATGTGTGACCTCTATGCGCAAGAGCCACACTAGGAATATAGAATCATTGTCAGGTGTAGACACAGGGGAGTTCATACCCACCCTGGGGTTTTTCTTCATGAACCTCCACTGATTTCTCATGAATGAGACTGGATACAGAATGAGAGACTGGAGAGAGTCCCATTCAGTGGGGCAAATCTGGAAGAGGGAACAGAACCTTCTCTACTGTACAAACAGGTTAGGCTGCTTGGGAAGGGGAAACAGAATTTGCTGCCAGGTAGAGAACCATTGTGGCTGAGTAAAGAGAAAAAGAAAAGTCAACCCTACCTCTGGGGGTGGTGCAGGTTCTGGAGGCAGAAGATCTATCAGCAGGATTGGGGGTCTCCTACCTTTGGAGGAGAGCAGGACATTCTCCTTCAAAGGTACCAAAGAAACATGACATTGTCTGTCCACAACATGGAGGACACAGGGCAAAGTACAGCACAACTTCAAAGAGACAGGCATACAATGCCTGGTTCTGAATCGGGATCATGGAAACAAAGACCTGCCCCTGTTCACTGGTGTCCCCCAACCCAAAACCATGCTAGCAAGAACTGAGGGGAAGAAATAGCAATCTACTACTAGGAAAGGGTAAAGAGTATGCAGAGAGATCCAAGCACAATAAATACCGAAAACAAACAAAAATAAAACAGTATTAAAGACATATTCCAACTGCTTAAAACCAAAGATAAGGAGTAAATTTTGTAGGTAGCCCTTTAAAAAAAAAAAAAAGAAATGCCATGTACTTACTGAGGATCAAAGGTAGGAATTAGAGACAACTTCAACTAAGAAAGTATGAAAACCAGAAGACAAAAAACTGACATAATTTAAGTACTGACACAAACTAACAGAAACAAACAAAAATTAGGATACGGTATCCAGAAATATCACTTCTTAAATAAAAATATTTTTAGACAAATTGGTGCTAAGACAATTTATTACCAGCACACCTGAACTATAAAAAAAAGTTAAAAAAATTTTTTTCCTGATACAATTAAGCTTTAAAAGTCATACTACTTGGGTTTTACCTAAAACACACGTCATGTAAACATTATGTGGAAAATGGCTCATTTTTAATGTCAAGAAGTATGATCTTAGAAGATTTATTCAGATTTCTGTAATCAACAAAATTCTAAGAAATTAATCAGTGTTAAGTAACAAATAAAATACTACTTGTTACCTTACAAAACAAAAAGTCTTCAAACAGAAAAAATATAGTATCACAGAAAATTATAAAGAAAGAGCTCCAGAAGTGGTTTCAATAAAGCTACATAGGAAAGACATTTTTCTTATTTTTAATCACTCTAAGTATAACTGAATGTGCAAATAAAAATAGTAGCAATGCATTGTAGATTTATGAATACTCATATATCTAAAAATAAAATATATCATAAGAATAATACAAAAGAGGAAATGGAAGAAGTGTAAGTCTACTGTTCAGTATACTTGTCTATACTGAATAGAGTTGTGTGATATTATTTGAATGCAGATTGTGATAAAGAAATAAACAAGAAGGTAGTATTATAGTAAAATTAGAACCATTCTAAAAGCTGGTAGTAAAAGATAGAAGTTAGAATAAAGAACAGAAAAAGAAAAATAGAAAACTACTAGCAATCTGCTGGATTTTCAACCAGCCATAATGAAGTATTAAATGTTAATTGTCTAAACACAATAATTAAGAAAGAGGTATTTGGATTGGATAAATAAAGCAATACCTATCGATATGCTGTCCACATTTCACTGAGACTGTGAAGTAACATTTGGGCTGCTGTGGGCAGCGTTTGAGCCAGAGGCCAGGTCTATTGAGAGAAAATGGGTTGAGCAAGGCTACCTATGTACTTGGAATCTAAGGTTTGGAGGTCCTGCAGGGCTGCCCAGGATGAGGTTTCTGGCTGGCTGAGGGGAAGGAGGAAAGCAACAAGGCCTGCAAGGCAGAGGCATCGTAAACTGGACAAAAGGATGGGGGTCGGCAACGTTGTTTTGCAATAAAGAAGTTACACCCCCTGTTGTTCTTGGGATATAAAATAAACCCGCTGCAGACCAGAAGGGTCTCTGTGTCTCTCCATCAGAGCACAGGAACCACCTGGTCCCAGCTTTGCTCTCTGTTATGTCTGTGTGTGTGTCAGGGTGTCTTTCTTACTTCCCTGTTGCCTCCCCTCCGGTTCCGTTCTCTCCTCTCTGGTCATGGGGCAGGCTGCCACCTTAAATATGAAGTTATAGATGGATTAAAAGTAAAAGAATGGAAAATAAAGTATACATCACAATCACTAACCAAAAAGAAAGCTGAGTTACTGTATTAAATATATAAGAATATCACCAGCGATAATGATAAGAGTATCATTTTATTCCAAAATGATAAAAACGTCAAGCTATCCAGAAGGTATAATAATCCTAAACATTTTTGCATCTACTAACAGGACTTCAGAATTCATAGAGCAAAAACTGATAGAACTAAGAGTGGACAAAAATAAAATCCACACATTTGCTTGGAGATTTCAATTCTTCTCTTCAGTAATTGAGAGAATAACTAGACAGAAAATCAGTACAAACAGAGAAGACCTGGAGAACACTATTTGTTCTTCAATCTATTAAGTCAACCAGTTTGATCTAATTGACATTTATGGAACAATCCACTGACCAACAACAGAATACATGTTCTTTTCTAGTGTATCTGGACCATTATTGCATGGAGGTGGGGTATATAAGGAAAAAACTCTGGAAGATGCCACTTCAATTTTCAATATGAATGACTACAAGACACAGATGGAGGAACTAGTGCTATATACAAGGGCTGTATGGAAAGTATCCAGCCATGTAATATGAAAAATAGAGGTATTTATGGCTAGATTATTTCTGGACAGCCCTCATATATAATGATTAATATTATGTGTCAACATGCCTGGGCTAAAGAATGCCCTGATAGCTGGTGAAATATCTTTCATTTCAGGGTGTTTCTGTGAGGGTGTTTCCGGAAGAGAATAGTATTTAAATCAGAAGACTGAGTAAGGAAGACCTCTCTTACTAATAAGTGTAGGTATCATCCAATTAGTTTAGGGCCTAAATAAAAAGGAAGAGGAGGGTGAATTTCCTCTCTCTGCTTGAGCTGTGACATTCATCTTCTCCTGAACGTGAACATAGCATTCCAGGTTCACGAGATTTCAGACTCAGACCAGGACTTACACCATTGGCCTTTGATTAACCAAATGGGCAAGTATTTATTTCTGGCCTCTCTATTCTATTCCATTGGTCTATGTGTCTATTTTTTACGTGAGTGCTGCACTATTTTGATTTCTGTAGATTTATAATAAGTTTGGAAAGCTAAACTGTGTGACCTCCAAATTTGTTCTTTTTTTTCCTAACCCTAACCTTAACCCTAATCCTAAAATGTGTTCTTTTTTAAGATTGTTTTGACTATTTGAAGTCCCTTGCGTTTCCGTATAAATTTTAGAATGATTCATTCTATTCCTGTGAAAAACTCAATGAGATTTTGGTAGAGATTGCATTGAGTCTGTAGATCACTTTTGATAGCATTGACATATTAACAATATTAACTGAAAAATGAGTTTCTGGAAATGACATCAAATGCACAAGCAATAAAAGCAAATATAGATAAACTGGGCTACATAAAAATGAAATATGTCTATGCAGTAAAGGACACAATCAACAGAATCAAAAGGCAACCTCTGGAATGGGAGAGCTTATTTGCAAATCATATATCTGACAAGAGGTTAGGATCCAGGATATACAAAGAACTACAACTTAATAACAATAACAACAAAAACTGGTTTAAAATGGGCAAAGGACTTGAATAGACATGTCTCCAAGGAAGATATACAAATGGCCAATAAGTATACGAAAATATACTCAACATCACTAATCATTAGGGAAACACCAATCAAAATGATAATGAGATACCACCTCAAACCAATTAGCGTGGCTACTATTCAAAACAAAAACAGAAAATTAAAAGTTTTGGCTAGGATACGAAAAAATTGGAAACCTTGTGCACTGTTCATAGAAATGTAAAATGATGCAGCTGCTATGGAAAATAGTATGGCATTTCCTTAAAAAATTAAAAATAGAATTACCATATTATCTAGCAATACCATTTCTGGTATTCATCCAACATATTTGAAAGTAGAGTCTTAAAGACATATTTGTATATCTATGTTTATGGCATTATTCACAAGAGACAAAAGGTGGAAACAATTCAAGTATTTATCAAAGGATAAAAGTATAAAATAATGTATTATAATATATACATACATTGAAATAATATTCACCTTAAATAGGGAAGGCAATTCTGATACATGCTAATAAATTTATGAATCTTGAGGACATTTTGCTAAGTGAAATAAGACAGTCATAAAAAGACAAACATTACATTATTACACTTACACAAACTAGAGCACTAAAATTCATAAGGCAAATAACACATGATTTCACTTACATGTGGAACTTGAAAAAATCAAAACAAAGGAATACACAAAAGAAACCAAAAACAGACTCACAGAAACAACAAACGACCTGATGGTTGCTAGAGGGAGGTAAGTGCAGGGAGGGGTGAAAAAGGCCAAGGGGAAAATAGTCAATAAGAAAGTGATCACTTTGCATGGTGACAAATGGTTGCAGACCTTAATGTGTGATCACACCGTAAACTATGTAAATGTCCATCACTATGTTATACCCCTGAAACTAATATAATATTATACTTTAATACAGAAATAAATTAAATTAAACCCACAAAAATAAGACAGAAAGTAGAATTGTGTTTGTTAGGGTCTATTGAGGAGGGAGAATAGGAATTGTTTAGTGGGTATAGAGTTCTGGAAATTGATTGCACAAGAATGTGAATGTCCTTAACTCTATTGAATTCTACATTTAAAATGATTAGACAATAAATTTTATGTATATTTTAGTACAACTAAAATTTTATTTTTGAAATGTGTCAATCATATCCATTGGAATAAGTATTGTGTCTTTTTTTGTTTAATAATATTTTTATGTTTAATAGTATTTTAATGTTATTATTAATAACAAACACTTACATCTAGATGTTTTAAAAGATATTTGCAGTCCCAGAATGGGAATAAATGTATGAAGAGATTGGTAAATACCTAAAATTAGATGTTATGGAAGGCAGTTTCTGAAATGACTCCAATTATGCCTGCGTCCTGATATTCGTGACTTCACGTCATCTCCTCTCTTTGTGAGCTGAACCTAGAGGCTGATAATTAATAGACTATGGCATCGGTGATAGCATTTTTAAGATTAGGTCACAAAGCAGTGTAACTCCCCTCTTGTTCTCACTGTCTCTCACAGTCTTTCTCTCGCTCTCTCTTTCTTTTTATCTCTCTCTCTCTCTCTGTCTCTATGTCTAACTCTGGCTGTTTTCATTTGTTCACTGTGATGAAACAAGTTGCAAAGTTTCGAATTGCTCTATGACAAGGTCTATAGGTAAAAAAGTGAAGGAGACCTCTGGCCAGTAGGCAGACAAGATTAAGTTCCTCAGCCCAAAGCCCACAAAGAAACAATTCCTAGTAATGTCCACATGAATAACATTGGGATTGGATCCCTTCTCAGTAGACAGTGCCTTAGTATGACTCTTGCCTTGGCCAACAATTTGATTAAACTTTTATGAGAGACCCCATGATCCAGAGGACACAGTCAAGCCAAGTTGAGAGATTCCTAACCCATCTAAATTGTGGTTTTTCAAACTATGATAATGCTTTATTACACTGAAATTGTTAATTACTATATGACAAGTGCCATTGAGTGAGACAGAAAAAATGTTATGAAAAGATTACAAAAAAATTCAAAAAAGGCAATAATCTCCAAGAGTAATGTGACAGGCAGAAATAATACCCTAAAAGGTGGAACTCAGAATGCTCCTAAAGTTAAGGATTATTGATGTACAGAAATATTTTGAAACCAACTACATTTATTTTAAACACATTTTTGTAATAGTTTCTAATGCCATTATGAACTACTCTACAGTATTTCTTTCTCAGAGTGAACTAGCTCTCTTTAGCTTATGAGTTTATTTTTCGCATCTACATATTTTACAGCTGTTCTCAGCCTGTGAGTCGCGACCCCTTTGGGGGTCGAAGGACCCTTTCACAGGGGTCGCCTAAGACCATCGGAAAACACATATCAGATATTTACATGACGATTCATAACCGTAGCAAAATGACAGTTATGAAGTAGCAATGAAAATAATTTTATGGGGGTCACCACAACATGAGGAACTGTATTAAAGGGTTGTGGCATTAGGAAGGTTGAGAACCACTGAAAGATCTGTATTTGAGGATCTGAAGCTGTGAAACGAGAATGAGTGGAAAGGATTGAAGCAACTTTCTCAATCATTAGTAGAGATACTCGTTTTCAGTTTCTGAATGAACACTGGGGCTGTGAAACAACATTTGGCCTGCGTGAATTTTATACCTGGAATTTTGCAAGAGAAAATCCACTCCTTGCTAATTGCTAGGAATCTACACTGCTCAACCATCTAACATGATCAGCCAGTTTCATTAATCTTAAATGCCACTAAATTCCCTGTAAATCCTTACCTGAATTATTTGTCTTCTTTGGGTTTTTCCAGTGCCTGATTTGATTAGCAAACTTTAGTGATGAGTAGGCAAAGCTTCTTGTAGTTTGAAATGTTTTTGATTCTAGATACAAATATTTGCAAGCGACAAAGTAAATTATTTCACTAGAGTCAGTAACTGATCAAGGGTTTATATTCTACAACCTAATTGCTTAGCAATTAGAAGACATCTCCATCTGAATGAGCTTTCTATTCTCCGCTTCTCCATGATTTGGAAATTAAGCAAGTACTTCACCAGCTCCATAATGTGGTCAGCATGACGGAAGGGCTGAGAAGGCATAGGGCCAAATCCAGTGCCATTTCTCACACTTACAAGGGCTGTCCAGAAAAAATCCAGCCATAAATGCCTCTATTTTGTATATTACATGGCTGGATACTTTGCAGACAGCCCTTATATACACACTAATAAGGTGAATAAGTGTTCATCATATACATGTACAACACTGCATATCTATGCTATTCAAAATTGCCATCTGTGATTACTAACATTAAAATTAAATTAAATTAAATATTTCACTCCTCAGTTACAATAAGCATATTTTAAATGCTCAAGTAGCCATATGAGTTCAGTGGCTACTGCAATGAACAATGTGGAATATTTCCATCATCACAGTCCCTTGAACAAAGCTTCTTTAAACATGATCTTCTTTGTTTTTCCCATCTTTAAAATGAAGATGAAAATCTCTGCCTACCTCACAAGATAGGATGATCAAATGTGAAAATAGGTGTAAAGTTCTTTACAGATGTAAGGGCATATTCTCATTGTTTTCATTGTTTTAATTTTTTTATTAAAAATATGACAACTCTTTATAAACCTTTAGGTGTATTCTCAGAGGTAATGATGCCAGCTTATATAATATTATTTGCAAAAATGTGTGGTTTTATACTAAATTCATAAATTGCTATTTTTAATATTTTAAAATGCCATTTTCACCATTGTAATCAGTACGATTTTTACTTCATTTTCTAGATAAATATCCTTCTGCTAATAAGGTAAAATTTTAAAAACTTATGTTGGTTAGTATCCATGTAATGTTTTGCTTAACAAAAGTGCAAGAAATGTGTTGTTTTTAATATTCATTGTTGGCATATTAAAGTTTTTAATATCTAATAATCACTTGAAAATACATTTTAAATTAGTAAATCTTTTAAAATTAATGAAATATTAATGGTCACTCAAATAACAAAATACAACTTCATAAGGAATGGGAAATATGCACTATGCAAAATTGAGTACCTGCAATTTCTATTTACTTAAAACCTGATGTAGGGAATTAAATAATCACAAAATCACACCGGTATGACTTATTGAAACATTTCATTTTTCTTTTTATTTTGTGAACTGAAAAAACATCCTTCTGTTGCCTAGTCTGTAGCAATGGTGTCCTTTAGGTATTTTAAGAATAATAGGTCTATTTGTTCTTCATATATAGCACTAAGAAGTATTCTTCAGAGTCCACTGCCATTTGGAAGATAGTGTGCCTGAAAGTTATAAACCCCCTGATAACTTGAAATAGGCTTTTATTTTTCATAGGAAGTGCTCACCACATTTTCCAGATCTCATTACTCTGCCAACATTTTGTGATTGTTAAGAAGTTGGAGAAAACTTTTGAGCAATGCAAAATGTCGTAATGAGGTATTTTTCAAATATGTGCAAAGAAAATCTATTGTTTACATTTATAATAAGAAAATTCCACACAAAAATTGAGATTAATTAATATTTTGAAATTGTGCTCTCACATTTAACACTTCCCATTAAAGCAGTTGATCATTTTAATATGATGGTATTTATACTAATTATAAGTTAATGTAATTTTTAATTAACATGAAGTAAGTTACCATATTTTAACTTTGAAGACATTTTTCCTTTGAAATGTGATAATTTTAGGGCATCAGAAACAATTGTAATTAGATACTCAAATATAATTTTTAACAATTGCTAAATATTTTATATTTATAAATTAAGTGAATATATTTTATATTGATATATAAACTTGTATATATAATTTGAAATGTTTTTATAAATATATAAAAATATACATGCATAAACTCATTTGCAACATGGACAACATAGACACAAAGTAAGTGTGTATATGTAGATATATGTATTTTTATATTCATTTGCAAATTAAAATATTGATACAGAAACTATATATTCACATAGTTGCAAAGTAAAGCATAGGCATAAAATATTGATACCAAATAAAGGTGATTATTATAGATCCCTATCCAACTAAAATAAGAATGATTAATTTTTATGTCACCAAAACCATACTTCATAGAAAACTAGTTTAAGAATTGTTTAAGACTGAAAGCTATGAAATAAGCTATAATGTAAACTTTTATGTAGTTCCAATTGTATAAGCACTATTAATAGAAAATCACATGTAATATGAAATTTTAGATACATTTAACAGTGATTGAATAAATCTGAGGTGAAAAGCTTCACGTGTTGTTACGATTGTTTGTTTTATACAAGGAGGTTATGTACTCCTTCTATTTTCACAGAGATGGTAGCTGAAAGAACATGCCCCTTTTTCCTTTATTATTGTAGTTTCATTAATATTATTTTAACATACATGTAATAAAAATAAGTTCCCTTTAATTCTGAAAAAAATAATAAATTCTATAGGGCTCCAGTTAGCAAAAAAAATAAAAAATAAAGCAAATAAAAAAAGCAAAAGCTTTTCAGAACTACAAAGGTTTAATTAAGCCCATGGGTTTACATTTTAGTTCTAACTTTCGCCCTGAAATGATCAAAAGCGTAGATCATGTGTAGCAGAATGATATTTGCCTGTTTTCCTTGTATGCTTGTGTTTAGGTGTCATCCTTTTCCAGAAAGTAGCTGGGCTTTGATTCTTCTTTTCCTCCAAAGATTTTGAATGACAAGTAACAAGCTAAAAGCACTTCTTTTCTTTTGTGCAATTTTTAAGCTCATCAAAAAGAATTCTTATGATTTCCAGGAAAATGGATGAGGACGGAGAATTAAGAAAGAGCAAGATGCGAAGGAGTAAGATTGAGAAAGGGGCTGACTAACCTATGTCCTTGGGAACTCAGCACCCCAGAGAGAAAGTAAGACCTGGGAAACACGGTATCAAATGTGTGTCTAGAGCTTGCTGCATGTGAGGTACTGTTCTGAGAACTTCATTTATATTTATTGCTTTATTGCTCACAAAAGTCTTTTTAGATGAACTGTAAGAATTTACATTTTATAGATGAAAAACAGATGTAAAGAGAGGTTATATAATATGCAATTCCACAAAACTAATAGTAGAAAAAGTATTGGACTCAGAGCTGCTTGGCTCACTACCTGGACTCTTATTGCTAATGGCTGCACTGAGTTCTAGGCTTCACCTATGTGATATCTTGTTGGCAAATTGCTCACTGACTCTGGGTAGTGAGCATACAATGCAATATAGATCATATAATATAGACCCATACACTTGAAACCTATATAATTTTACAAACCAATGTCACCCCAATAAATTTAATAATAATAAAAAACATTCCTCACTGCATTGGCACTAAATAAAGCCCCCAGAGAGTTTGTCTCTTTAAGGGTGATGATATTTGGTTATGTGATAATTGTTAGAGTCTGAGAATTTCTGAGATTGAACTTTCTACCAGCCTGGTAGAATGGGGGCTCAGAGGCCTAATTAAGTTAATTAAAACAACATTTTAAAATGTCAGCATCTCCACACACTTTCAGACAGATAATAGTATGCAAGAAACTATGAGGACTTTAGGCAAAAAACAATACAGATAGAATTGGATCTGATGAAAGGTTAACAAACCACCATTCACCAAATTCAAGACAATCATTGGCCTTGAATATGGGGAGCAGATTCTAATAGATCTGCACTCTTCTTTCAGAATGTCTGGTGTCAGAGATAGGGAATCTGCTGGAGCAGATGGGAATTATCATTCCTGCCCAACTGTGGACTCAGAGTAGCGATCCTGTATTGGCATATATTGCTCCCTGCTTACACTCAGAGCAGCTGAACTTGCTTGGCAAATAGGTTTGGTTTTTTGTTTGCTTTTCTAACAAATAAGGTCAAATGAGCAGCTGAGTGAATGGGAGCAATGCCCTAAACAACTTCTGGTGACACAACCCAGAGAGAGACAAAAGAACCACGCCATGCTAGCTAGTAACTCTATGGTTGTCTAGCTCCCTCCTTAACTCTTCATATTTGAGGGTCTCTAAACTGGAAAAAAAATTAGAGTGACTATAAACATTTTGCTTTCTATTTCATTTGGGTGTAACCAACTCAAACCAAAACAAAACAAGTCTCTGAGATGACCCTTCTAAAATTTCCATGAAGCAAAAAAGTCACTGAAACTAAAAACAGACATTGGCAGACAATCATAATAAGGGAAAATAATTGAGAATAAGGAAAAAGAGAAAACATTATGTGCATTTTAGATGGAAACATCTCTGACTTTTTTTTCTTAGAGATGCATCACAATGAGTATCTCAGAACTTTCCAAAACCTCCCTGATTCTGTTCACCCCTCCTCTCACACATACAATTGAGCAATCATTCTTTGTTTTCTGAGACTTCCTTCAGCTTCTCATCTACAAGCAAAATATTTTTCCAGTAGAATTTTCTCTCTAAGGAAAATTATTGTGCCAGCTGTTCAGACAAACAAATGTTGCGCTTCAGATGAAAAATACAATAACTGTGTAAAAACTGTAATGGAAGGAGTGTATAGAACGTTGGATATTGTAGAAATCCACATGAGTAAATTAGATGTTGATACTAAGATAGCTTTCACAAAAATACCTAAGAAAAAGGAAGAAAACATAAATTATGGGAGTAGGAAGGTAGAGGAAAAGTACACTGAAATACAATTAGTAGTCTAGATCACAGTCAAGAACATGATGAAAATCAATGATCAAGAAGTAATGAAATAAGTCTTTCTGAGATGAAGAAACAGTTGAGTCTGGAGATCAAGATGCTATGTATTCATATGCCATAAATACATAGGGAACTGCAAATTTGGACTTATTTTGGACTCATTCTTGTAGTAAGTCTTAAATGTCAAAATTAAAAAGAAAAACACAAAATTTTCTAAATATTTTCAAAGAAAATAAATCCAGTTCATACTAAAAAATAAAACTTGTATGTTAGTAACAGACTTTTTTTCTATATAAAGAATGCCTGAGAACTATAAAACAATTAGATCAACATAATGTGGGGGAGAGAAACGTACATATACATGTATTTATGTATTTATACCTATGTATTTACACAGATACACACACATATGTATGTATGTATTTATTTTTAATCCCTTAGCCTGTGATATATAAATCACTGTCCCAAAAGAACATTGCCAGAAACATATTTCAAAACACAATGCCATCAAAAAAAGGAAAAGCTCTTAAAAGATGTACTCCAGATCAACAACCAATTAGTCACACAAAACATTGGTAATTAGTAGAGTTAAAATAAAAAATCAAAAGCTCCTATATCCTAAAGGATGAAATAGAAGTAATTCTTTACTGCTAAGTACAACGAAAAACACTGGAAAGAAGGCAGACTGGCAGGGGATCTTGGCATTCAGGGCACGACACACTGGTGAGTTTTGTGGCATTTTTTTTCCTTTAGGTATTGAGGACTTGGTGCTGCAAAAGTCACTAACCTGTAAACATCAATGAGCATATGCAGAAAAAGCCCCAACAAAAGCGTGCTTCTATCTAGTATGAGGACCAGCAAAGAGGCAGTCTCACAAGATAGAAAGGTTTAGAAAATAACTACTGTATCCAAATACCACACACACAAAAATTGTGGTCTCACCTCCACCCATTCCATCAAAAGCCTATGGTGGAACCTAGACTTCTACCCTTTTGTTGATTATAAAAGTTTCCAAACCCTCCTCTCAATGAGAGTGGATCAAAGACGTCTGAGGGGTGAGCCAGTCCTTGCAGAGTGAGAGGTGACTAAACTGTCTTTTCCCCTTTGGTGTCAGTAGATACCATATGGGAATTCCGTACTTCCACTCCCACCTGAGTGTACAAAGCTGCCCCTTCTTATTCCTGACTGATTGGTGTCAGAGCGAGCCTAGTACTAGTAGAGAGTCAGGACTTTGTCACTACTCAGTAGTAAGAAAGGGCCATCCTCTACTCCAGCGTCAAAGGAGGCTGAGTGGAGAATCTAAATTTCCACTGTAACCTGGGAATGATGACAATGATGAGCAGTCAGGGCAGTGTCAGAGAAGGCCATCGAAAACAAGATTTAAATGAGACCCAGAGTCTCATACATAGTCTCCAGAGTACCCAGGATTTAATTTAAAAATCTCTTCACAGACCAAGAACCAGGAAGTATCTCAGCTTGAATGAGGAAAGGTAACCAACAGATGCCAACACTAGATGACACAGGTGTTAGAAATACTATTTACCTGACAAGAATTTTAAATCACTCATCACAAGAATGCTTCTATGAGCAATTATAAATGTGATTGTTATAATTTTTTTAAAACAAAAGAAAACCACAAAGAGAGAACAGAAACCACAGAATTTATATAGCAAGAAAATAATCTGGAAAAATAACACAAAAACCGAGACTCAGGGATCTGTGAAACTATTACAAAAGCTCTAGCACTCATATTAGAGTCTCTGGCAGAGGAGAAATGGAAGTGTTGGAAAACACATTCAAAGAAACAAAAATGTTTTCAAAGAATAAAACTGGCAAAAGACAAAGTTACAGATTCAAGAAACCGAGCAAATCAGAAACAGGATAAACCCAAATAAATTCTTGCCCAGACATATAACAGTAAACTTCTGAAAACTGAAGAAAAGAAATAGTTTTGAAAGCAGAGAGAACCAATAGCTTACTTACAGCGGGGGAAATCTTTAATGGCAGTTAATGTCACCAGAATTCATAGAGGCCAAAGGAAATGGCACATTTTCAAAGTTCTTAAGTAAAAGACTGACTTTCAAGAATCCATATCCAACAAAAATATCCTTCAGGAATAATGAAGAAATCAAGGCAGTCTCAGATAATGGAAAATAAAACAAAAGAAACAAAAGAGAAAGACAAAAGAGAGTTATTGCCAGATAACTTGTCTGAAAAGAATGGCTTAAGAAAGTTATCCAATCAGAAATGATAAAAGCACAAATTTTGGAACATCAGGAAGGAAGAAGAAACAATAGAACACAAAACTATGGGTAGATACAATAGACTTTCTTTCTTCTATTGAATTTTCTTAATTATATGTGATGATTGAAGCAAAAATTGTAACACTGTCTACTGTAGCTTCCAATGAATGTTCAGGAAATATTTAAGACAATTTGATTATAACTGAGGGAAGCGAGAGTGATATAAAGGGAGAAAAGTTTTCTGCACTTTGCTGAAACTGCTAAAATGTTGACACCAGTAGATTGTCATGTACACATAATGTAATACCTAGAACAAACCTTTAAAAATTCTGTACAAAGAGATACACTTAAAGACATCATAGAGAAAATGGAATTCTAAACAATGTTAATTGTAACCCATGAGAAGAGAAGAAACCAGGGAAATGAAAAACAGAGAATAAATAGAAAACAATAACTAAAATGACAGTCATAAGCCCTGTCCTGCCAATAATTGCACTATACGTAAATGATCTAATAGATAGATAATGTGAAGAGTCCCATAACTATTAAAAAAAATTGAATTTTTTTTTTTAAATTCTAAAAAAGCAATCTCCAAGCTCAAATGGTTTCATTGGAAAATTGTACCATATATTTGAAGAATGAACAATTTTAAACAAGTTTATCTAAAAAATACAAGAGGAGTAAAGACTTCCCAACAGATTTTATGAGGCTAATATTATCCTGCTACAAAATCCAGATGACAAAGACTGTAGAGAAATAGAAGGGAGGAAGGAAGGAAGAAAGGAATGAAGGAAGGGAGAGAAAGGGAAGAAGGAAGGAAACTATACATCAATATCCCTCATAAATATAGAAAAAAATCATTATCAAAATATTAGCAAATAAAATTCAGAAATACATAAAAGTCTCGTATACCATGACTAACTGGGATTTATTCTAAGCATGCAAGACTGGATCAGTATTCCAAAAGCAAGAAATATATCCCATCATATTGATAAGCTAGGATAAAAATATCAGGTGATCATAACAATTGATGCAAAAAAAGCATTTGACAAATTTCAGTACCCACTCACAATAAAAATTCTTAGAAAACTAAGAATAGAGGAACATCTCCAATTTGGTAAAAAAAAAATTACAGAAAATCTATAGCTAACACTATTTAATAGTGAAAGACTGAATGCTTTTTCTCTAAGATAGGAATAAGGCAAGCTATGTAGTTTCATCATTTATTTAACGTAGAATTAGAAGTTGTTCTAGCCAACAGGATACAGTAAACAAAGGAAATGAAGGCATACAGATTGGAAAGGAAGAAATAATTCCTATTTGCAGATTACTTGGATTAGATTGTCTATGAAGAAAATCCCCCTTAAAATACAAAAGGAAACAAACAAACAAAAAAACAACACCTTTCTGGTATTTATGAGTTCAAAATGTCACAGAACAAAGATTGAAAAGATCAATTTCAGTTGTATATGCCAGCAATGAACACATGAAAATCAAAATTAAAAATTCGACACCTTAAGAAAAGGAAAATATTTCAGTAGGTATCTGTTATAATATGTACAGTTCTTGTATGTTTTATTTATTTATTCATTTATTTTGGTGGTTCTTCTGAGAATTGAACCCAGGCCACGGCTACATGTTTTAAATTACAAAATGTTGGTGAAATCAAAGAAGATATAAATAAATGAAAAAAAAAACCGTAATATGTTCATGAACTGGAAGACTCCACACAGGATAGACATCAATTCTCCATGAATTGATATACAGATTTAACACAATTTCTATGAAAATCCTAGCAATATATTTTGTTGGTATATATAAGGTTTCTCTAAAATGTATAGGGAAAGTCAAAGGACATAAAATATAACATATCTGAAAAATATAATAAAAGAGTAGGAGTTATCAGTCTGCCTGATTTTAAGACTTGCTATAAAGCCACAATAATCATGACTGTGTGGTATTAGCAAAGGGCTAGACAGATAGATCAATAGAGAATTCAGAAACAAACTCACAAAAGAACAGCTAACAGATTTGTGACAAAGAGACAAAGACAATTCAATGGAGGAGGAATAGTCTTTTCAACAAATTGTGCTGGAGCGGTATGATACCCCTAAGCTAAAAAATAAATCACAGCCTACCCCTCAAAACTTCCACAAAATTTAACTCAAAATGGACTGTAGATTTAAATAAAAACATAAAACTACAAAACATTTTGAAAATATAGACTATTTTTGAGATGTTAGCCTTGGTGAAGAGATCTCAAACACGACATCAAAAAGAATATTAAAACAATGAATTAGACTTTGTCAAAATTAAAAACTTTTGCTTTATGAAAGACCCTGCAAACATAATTTAAAAAATAAGTCATAGATTGGGATAAAATGTTTGTAAACCATTGTTCTGATAAATGACTTAGATTGAGAACTCACAATGAACTTACAAATCTCAACAGGAAAAAAAAACAGCTAAATAAAAATTAGTCAAAAAACAATACACAAATGGCATAGCAGCATGTGACAATATGTTCAATAGCAGTTAGCCATTAGGAAAAAGCAAATTAAGGCCACATGATATATCACTACACATCTATTAGAACAGATGAAATTAGAAATAGTGACAACACCCAATGATAGAGAGATGTGAAAAAACTCAGTCTCTAACACGTTGCTGGTGGGAATAGAAAATGACAGAGTCACTATGAAAAACATCTTGTCAGTTTCTTAAAAAATTAAGCCATACATTACTATACAACAGATCACCTACACTTTTGGGATAATAAGAAATAATAAACTTATATCCTCATAAAAGCCTGTACATGGTATGTCATAGCAATTTTATTTGTAATACCCTGAAACTATAAGTAGAAAAAATACCACTTAATACATGAATGGTTAAACAAAGTGTAGTAGCTCCATATCATGAAACACTATTAATCAACAAACAAGAACAAAATACCAATATACGCAGCAGCAGAGATGTTCTCAAGGGCATCCTGATGAGTGAAAAAAGTCCAACTCTAAGCATCACATACTGTATAATTCCATTCATATAACATCCTCAAAATGACAAAGTTATGGAGATGGAGAACTGATTAACATTTGCCAGGGTTTAGGGGTAGTGGCACATGAGAAGTTTGGGCATGGCAGCAAAGAAGATCTCTATAGTGACATAGTAATTCTGTATCTTGATTGTGTACTGCAGTGGTGGTTTCATGAATATACACATGTCATAAAATGACACAGAACTATATTCACATTTTATAGTACCATCAGTTTCCTGGTTTTGCTATTGGACTATAGCTATGTAAAATGTCCCTACAGGGTAAACTGGATGAATAGAACCTGAAAACCCACTGTGCTATTTTTGCAATTTCCTGTGACTCCATAATTACTTCAAAGTAAGAAGTTAGCAACAACAAAGAAAGAAACCAAAAATAAGTAAGTAAAATAAACACAGGACATTGTAATAGTAAACTAGCAAACTATTTATATTACAATTCATTGTTTATTTTATATTAAGAAAATGTATCAAAAACTTGAATATAAGGTAAGTGGGTAGTTGCATATCCACACTATTCTCATTTTCATATATTTATAAATTTCATGACTCATATAAAAATCTCAGTGGGACTTTTATTGCAATGAGAACAAATTCTCATAAAATTTACCTAGAACAATATGGGCAGTACTTTCAAGAAGATATTGGGTAGAAATTAAAACAAAAGAAAACATCAAGGATTAGGAGAAGGAGACCTGGAGGAGCAGAGAAGATGAGCTCGTACTAGAAACCATCGAAATATATAATAAAATTAATATAACTAAATTTGTACGTTATTGGCCAGAAATTAAGTCAGAGATATTTGGCACTAATTTGGAAGTCTGAAAACAAACAAAAATGTTAAACAAAGCCTAGCATCTTATACAGTGCTGTTATTAGTGACAGAATATGCCAAGAGTCAAAAATAGGGGTTTAGGAATCAAGTAAGCTTAGATGTGAATCCTGGCTCTTACATTAAGTGGCCACCTGACATCGAGTAAATTATTTAACCTCTCCAAAACACCTCTCTAATGCTTCTAAAGTAGAAACAATAATAATGCAGCTTTTAAAAAGAGTTATGACTATTGAGAAAATTCACATGATGTTCTCAGGGCCTGATATATAGTAAATGTTCAATATATATCTGCTCTCATAATCATAATCTGTTAATTTTGAATTCATTTAACTGGAACTTCTGAGGGCTATCTATATTTGAAGGATTATGTGCCACATCAGTGAAGCAATAATAATAAAGATACTTATTCTATCTTGTAAGGAAAAACTAAGAAGGATATAGACAAACAAACAAGCAGTTATGACACAGTGAGATATTCCTATAAAGAAAGTATGGAGAATATGTGGATCAATAGGTCAGAAACTAGATTCAGGGTTAAAAATAGGAGTCTTTTCTGAAAAAAGTGATCCCTAAGGTTCTATTTGCCAGATGAGCAAGAGTGATCTGGGTGAAGGGATGGAGACAAGTGAATTAAGATTATAAGCATGATTCAATACAGAGGGCAAATCATTTGCAAGATGGAGAGGGAATAATTTATTCAGTCTTGATATAATCAGCTGACTTTTCATCCCTTTCATGTACAACACCTACATGTTTGATGAACAAAGAGGTTCAATCGAACAGAGCACATCAAGAGAGCCTTGTAGGTCAAAATAGAGTCATAACACTTTGGTTAATTATTGTGAATGGAAAGAGAAATACAGAAAGGAAAGGAGAGGGCATTCTAGTATTTGGTGAGTGGTGAAGCAAACAAAAGCTCAGTGTCAGGATACATAAAGATGTGAATTAAAAGATCAGCCTAATAGACCACAGGGTTCCTTTGGGACCAGCGGCAGAAAATTCTGTATGAAGAGATTATAAAATGTCTGTTAGATTTTTAACAGAAATGTAATGTTTCTAGAATTTATACAATATCCAGCTTTATAGATTTATGGATCACAGCACAAGTTACAGAGGTAAAGAATATGCTAATCTGAAATGTCATAGAAGAGGGCAAAGAGATAAAAAACATGATTAGAGCACAAAAGTAAACAGAAGTCCCCTCCAGGTTTCCTACGTTAGATTTTTCCTACCTCTTGACTGATCATTCATTAAAGAGACTGGTGATCCAAGAAATTGCATGTGTGTGTGTGTGTGTGTGTGTGTGTGTGTGTGTGTGTAATTGAATGGTTACTTTCAGTCTGGAGTGCAGTGTAATCTGTATATTGGGGTCAGAATATAGCCTACATGAGTGAATTTCAATAACGAGTCATTATTCATAATACAACACTACACAAATGTGTAGCACCATTTAGATATTAAACAACTTCTTGACAAAATTTGCCAGTATGCTTTTCTAATAGCCATTAACTACCACAAGATCATGAAAGAGATTCTAATTTGTCATCATTTAGTTCTTGATGTTTTTAAGAGAAGTAAATATAAACGGAGCTTGTACCAGGAAGCTAATTCAACTATATGCATAGGCACAAATGTAATAAATGCATGTCAAAACATAGCATTTTCATAGGCAATTGGGCATTTACATTTCTGAGAGGGTTTTAAGAATTATAATTATCCAATTTAGAAGGGAAAAGGATGATTTCCTTTTGAAAATAAAGTCTTGCTGAACCTGATCAAAATGCAGATAGGGACCTTATACTTACTAATTTGTGACACTGGAATTGGAGGCAATCTTAGAGCCATGATTTCAGGAGATGAACCATAGGGTAACTTGTACTTTTCCCTATCACTAGGCAATAACTTTAAAATAATCATCTGTATTTGCACATAGACTCATTTTATGTTTCTTATTATTTTTTCCATTAATGAATCTTAGAAAGGCACAACTTGCAGGAAGCATGCATTGTGTTTAGGCTACAGGAGATAGTGGAGAATTGGGGTCTGTATTAGAATTCACAGTTCCTCTAGAGAAGGGATTGGGAGCATTGTGAGTATCAAAGATTAAGTCGTGTTCATAAAAGGAGATTTTTCAAATATTTTGGAAGTAGTAATGAAAACAATTGGATAAAAGTAAGCTAAGGAGTCATAAAGAACAAGGAAACAAGAATGAGTAAATTTATTGCTCCCCAAACATTCCATTTGTTTACTACATTTCCCAGTCTTTTTGCAGCTGGCAATTGTCTGATGACAAATTCTAGCCTATGGGCTGTGAGGAAAAGTAACATGTGTCATTTCATAATGAAGGCAGTGAAAAGTTTCCATGTAATTATCCAGGGTCACTTTCTTTATCCTGGTGAACCTGGAAACCTTGTGTATTTAGTTGGTGCTGTTATACGAAGTTTCCATTAGCTTTGATCCCTGAGTAAGCAGATCTCCTCGGTGTCTCAAAATGGAAATGAAATACACGCGTAATAAATAAATAAAACTGGATTACTTTAAGCTACTTTAAAATACTCTAAGCCTAGCCTCTCCTGACTAATACACATGGCACCTAGGACATAGCATGCAACAGGGATAAATAAATCTGTGCAAGATTTCTAACAGCTTAGCACTACTGGTGCTTGACCTTGGGGGTTCTCTCATGGTCTGTGAGTCATGTTGACTTTGGGTAAAAATAAATAAAAAATAGCATCCCTTGCACATACAGTTTTAAATTAAACACTATTTTCAAATGCTTTCAGATTGACCAAAAAGTTGCAGTATTGCACAGTTCCCATATACCCCTTATCCAGTTTCCCTTATTGCTAATATCTTACATTAGTATGATACACGTGTCTTAGCTAATGAACCATCACTGATACATTACTATTAATTAAAGTTCATAATTTATTTGCATATCTTTAGATTTTAACTTAATGTCCTTTTTCTTGTTCTAGGATCCCATCCAGCATACCATATATATTACTTTTCATGTCTTTTTAGACTCTGCTGGACTGTGACAGATCTCAGACTTCCCTCGTTTGTGATGATCTTCGTAGTTTTGAGGAGTACTGGTCAGATATTTTATAGACTATCTTTAAATTTGAGTATGTCTAATGTTTTTCTCATTGTTAGACTGCGGCTATCAATTTGGGGGCAGGAGTATCATCACATCATACCGAGATTACATACTATTAAAATGACATATCACTGATGATGTTATCTTTAATGACCTGACTGAGGTAGTGTTTGTTAGGTTTCCTCCACACTCATCAGCCCACCTTTTCCTACTATACCTTACAGAAGGAAGTCACTTACACACGTATTTTTATACCTACAAACCATTCTATAATACCCAGACTCTCGTTGTCCACTTGCAGATGTTCCAGTATTTCTTGGTACCCTGTCCTAATGCTACCCATACAAAGGAAGACCTTCAGGTAATATAGGATCTAACTTACAGAAAGATATGTTAAGCTCATGCTTTAATATTTCTATGAAATTTTATCTCATACTTATATATCTACTCTTATAGCAACTTAAAATATTAGAATTTGGGAATTGCACCTAGAAAGGTATGCTAATATGTGCAGGCTGCCATAGAAATACCGCTGGCTGGGTGACTTACACAATAGAAATTCACTTTCACACAGTTTTGGAGACTGGAAATTTAACCTCAGGATGCTAGCATGGTTGGTTTCTCATGAGGACTTTCTTCTTGGCTTGCAGATCACAGCCTTCTCCATATCACATGGCCTCCCATGGTCTTACCATGTGGAGGGAGAGCGAGTGAGCTCTCTGGTGTCTCTTCTTATAAGGTCACTAACCCTATTAGATCAGGCCCCAAACTTATGACCTCATTTAACCTTAATTACTTCCATAGCAGCCCATCTCCAAATACAGCCATACTGGGAGTTAGGATTTCAACCTATGAATTTTTAAGAGACAAATATTCAGTTCATAACTGAGGGTAAAGACCTAAAAGCGAAGCCAAGTAATTAATAGAAGATAATATGTGAAATCTAATTTATCTTTCACCTAATACAAATAAAATAGCAGCAAATTACTGGGAAAAAAAGTTTTGTTTTCATGGAGACTATTTGTCTTCGGGGAAGCAGTAATATTTACCTTTCAAATGTTTACTAGTTGTCAAGACATTATTGGATATAAATCCATTTAAACCAACCCTAAAATAAGTCCTCTTATACAAACATGCAGGAGCACAATGAGAATGAAACGGTCATCTCAATAATGCTCTGCTAATGAGAATGGCCTCTATGAAATGACTATATTCATTTAATTAAAAAGCCCATTATGGATCTCATTCAAAATGCTGTTCACTGAACTCTTCAAAATAAATCTAATTAGTTTTTGTGGAGTGTTTAGAAGTGTCATTTTTGTTTGTTTTCAAAAACGGTAAAACAACAGGGTCTTAGAAAATGTAATGATCATTCACCAGGAAAAGTCACAGTGAATGGCTTTTGTAAGTTGAGAAAGCTTTAAAAATCCAAAGGGAAGTCATGTCATCTTAATATGCTAAGACAGACAAAGGAAAGGTTCTGCTTAATGATATGAAATGTAAAGCTTTCTTCTATTTTCTACTTGTTCCACATATTTACAAAGTTGTATTTTAACTTTGTATTGGGCCTCGTGTCTGCCACATGCAGAGCCCTATCATATTTGAAAAGGAAAGAACACAGTAATATCTGTTGTATTAGTAACATGTTCAAAGAAATGTGCTGCATTGCTTTACATATAATTTTCTTTGATTTAATGCCTGTGAAACCTTAAGAAAAGGCTTTTCAAGTCTCAGGAAGTATATAAAAGTCTTTAGTCTGTAATAAAGTGAGAACTACTAATGGATGAGAAAATACTAGATGGTTATATATATTATACAAGAAGAGCTGATCATTTTAACAGAAAAAAAAATGAAGTAAAATTGTTACCAAATGGTATATTCCAAAATAAATTTCAAGTTGAATAAAATTTTTAATTTAACTACAGTTGGTATATAATATTATATCAGTTTTATTAGTTTCAGGTGTTCAATACAGCTATCTGACATCTTTATACCTCACAATGTGATCACCCCATTAAATCTAGTAATCATCTGTCACCATGCAAACTTGTCACAATATTATTAACTATATTCCCCTTCACCTTTTCCACCCATCCTCTCACCCCCTCACCCTTCTGGGAACTATCACTTTGGTCTCTTTTTATGAGTCTGTTTTTGGTTTTTGTTTTGTCTTGTTCTTCCTTTTTTCTTCTTTTTTTTCTTTTTCCTTTTCGTTTTTTTTTTTTTCAGATTCCACATGTAAATAAAACCATATAGTATTTGTCTTTCTGTAGGTCCCTCCATGTGGTCACAAATGGTAAGATTTCATTCTTTTTTATTGCTTTGTAATATTCCACTGTGTATGTGTACCACAGCTTCTTTATCCAGTCATTTATTGATAAAAACCTAGATTGCTGCCATTTCTTGGCTATTGTAAATAATGCCAAAATGGACATAAGGGTGCATATATCTTTTGAATAAAATTTAAATATAAGAATGTAAGCAGACATCAGAACCAAAATAATATTGCCACCAAGTTTTGGACTACAGAAGACAAGGGAGGTGTAAATGACTCAGCAGAATAGAGGGAATTGCATTCCAAGTGTCTACAGAGGGGATTCTGATAAGACAAAGGCAAATTGTGCCATCGATCTCTCGAGAGGGTTCCGAAGAAATAACAGTGGATAGTGGGAGACGGTGCTACAATAAGTTTGAAAGTCCTGCTTCTTGTGACTGCAGGAAGCAGGGGAACAATCCTGCAGGTGAGCAAGCTGTGGGGGCTCTGCATGTGGCAGACACCAGGCCCAATACAATGCAGGGACAGAAGAGCCATTGGGCTAAAGCAGGGGGGGTGAGTGAAAGCTGACTTGCTATAGAGGCCTCTCCTACTCTTCCAATCTGCTCCTTGAAAATAAGTTGGAATATGGAAGATAGTTGAATAAACTTTACAGAGGAAACAAACAAAATCATTTAAAAACTGGCAATTGATGGAAGGAGGATCCCACCCCCCACAAAAATAATGTGATAAACCTCTTTCCTCCTGATCTCTATACAGTAAAACCAACAGGAAACAAATATCCCCATATACATTTTCTAATAAGTTTTGTAATACTTGAATTATTATTGAAGACATACTCCAGAAAGCATAAAATGAAATTGAAAGTAAGAGAATAGAGTAGGAACTTTAAAATATTAATCCAGAAAATCCAAAACATGACGAATGTAAAGAGACAATATATCCCAGTTCGCTTTGGTCAGTCCTGTGAGAAGTGTTTTTCCAGCATATTTATAGATAATGCCACTTCCCAGTTCAGGAATACCTTAGTTTAGACTCTGCATTACAATATTACACTATTAGACAATTAGAATTACCAAAAAGAATAAAATATTTTTTTAAAAGATGAGCAAAAGTTTCAGTAGATGCTGATAAAACATCAAACCATGGATGCTAGAGGATTCTAAACATCTTCAGAATTGGGGAAATAAATGTCCATAAGGAAAAGATTAGGCATTTGCACAACAATTTATTTAGTTTTCCCTCCCAAATCTATGGCGGTTACCTCTCAGTTTCCTTAATCAGCTCATACTCTTTTCTGTCTAATTTTGTTTCCTTAAACTCAGTTGTCTCAATTCTAGGCCTTGTTATGGGCTCACTCTATATTTTTATCTTAGGTGATCTGATCCATACACAAATCTTTGTATTTCATCAGTAATCAATTACTTTTAAATTTGTAGTTTTGGCATATACTTTCCATCTGAGTTCCAGGTGCAAATATATCCACGGGGTCATTTGACTTTTCCACTAAAAAAAAAAAAAAGTCTCCTAATTCCACATGATAATTCCCTCTTCCTTTTGTCAGTTCCAACCTGGCCCTCTTCCAGGAATCTCCCCCCCCCCCCCCCCCCCCCCCCCCCCCCCCCCCCCCCCCGACTCGTACCACGGAGCACACTGTAGGCATCGGAGGGGAGAATTCTTGGAGTCCTCCTGGACCCTTCCCTCTCCAATACTCTTACATCAAATTTATTATGAAGGTATTTTGTTGTTGTTTGTTGTTGTTATTTTTTCTTGCTGTAATTTTACCTCTTATAGCTTTCTAAATCAGCAATCCCCAACCTTTTTGGCACCAGGGGCTGGTTTTGTGGAAGCCAACTTTTCCATGGAGGAGGTGTGGGCAGGGGATGCACATGCGCAGTTCACCATAGGGTTTGCGCTCCTATGAGAATCTACTGCCGCCTCTGATCTGACCCCAGACAGTATTCGGCCGCAATGCCAGGATGGGGAGCAGCTGTAAATACAGATGAAACTTCCTCTCTGGCCTGCCTTCACCTCCTGCTGTGCAGTTGGGTTCCTAGCCACTACCAGTCTGTGACTCAGGCTTTGGGGCACCTTGCTCTAAATCTTTGCCTTACCACTCCTTTCTCCCTGGTATTGTTCTCCTCTGAACTCCAGGAGCAATTAATTCCCTAACTGCTCTCCACCATGCATACTTCTTACTTCCCCTCCAATTCATTCTGCATACTCTATACCTACCCATCTATTTTAGAAGACAGATGTGATCACATCAGTTCCTTGCTTAAAATCCACTAAGGTCATCTCATAGATCTTAAAACTATGAAAAAAAATCTTATAAAGGCTTAATTTGTCTTCGTTCTACATTCATTACCTCATCACTTGTTGTATAGTCACAGTGACTAGCCATAATGACCTTTCTTCAGTTGCTTTAATGCAGTGGTTCTCAAAGTATGCTCTTGGGAGCAGCAGCAGTACCATCACCCAAGAATTTGCTAGAAATGAAATTTGTGCAAGCTCTTGGACCCAGCCCCACGCCTGCTCAGTTATAAGCTCTATAGTGGGGCTCAGAAATGTGGGTTTTAACAAGCCCTCCAGATAATTCTGGGTTTTTTGTTTGTTTATTTTGGGTTTTTGTTCTTTGTTTTTGCATTTTTGTTTTGTTTTGTTTTGTTTGTGGCGGGTAGTTCCCTGTCTGGGCATCGAACGAAGGCCGCGGCGTGAAGAGTGCCAAAGCCTAGCCTCTACGCCACCAAGGAACCCCCCTCCAGATAATTCTGATGTACTCTAGAGATTAAGAACTATTGAACATTTGCACATACTGGTTCCTTCACTTGCCATTGTTTTGCTACTCCCTTTTTCTTGCTTTCTACTTGTTTTCTATATTTCAGTTCGATTTTTATTTCTTCTGGGCATCTTTCCTGATGATGATCTAGTTCAAATTGTCTTCTTATAAACTCTCACAGCTTCCTGCATTTTTAAATTCAAATCACCTACTATAAAGTGTGATTACATATTTATGCAATTAGTTGATTAAATCTCTATCTCCTTAACTAGATTTTGCAAAACAGGAAGAGTTGGACCTGGTTAGACTGACCAGTAATTTATCAAGAATGGGGACACATAAAAGAGACTCAATAAGTATCACTAGGTTTCCGTGAACACAGAGACAAAAAGAATGGTGAAGCAAGAAAGGAAATTAGCATTCTGTAATATTAATGAAAAGTATTCACTGATTTAAGAAATACAATAGGTTATGTCATTATATAAAACTTACTGATTCAAAGTGTTTGCCAGTCATTCAAGGCCAGTACTACTTACCAATATAAATGAAACTCAAATATACCAATTGTTGAAAATCACTAATGACTTGAATGAAAGAAATAAAAGATACTTAGTTATCAGAGCTCCCTTGTAAACAAGGACCTTGGTTATATATTTTTTAAAATTTATCTTTATTTTTCTTTTCAGAGCACAAGGAGCTTTATTCAATCTGTGCTTGTCTTGCATATTTTTTGTATTAAAACTTTTTATAATATTCAACAAAAATCAAATAATAAGAGAGACTGAATAGTTAGATGTTTTATCTTTGGGAACAGCAATTTATTGGAAAGAGCTTAAACTAAACTCCTGGAGTCCTGGTTCCTTAAATCTGAATGATGTAGCCTGGTTACTAAGCAACATGAGTGCTTCATGGAGGCCCATGCTTTCAGTACCGATTTAGCTGTGTCTTCCTTACCTGTGATTGCTGAGAGACATAGAAGCTAGGGTCATCCGGCCACAGGACTGCACTAAAGTAGAAAGATGATGACTTCAGATCTGAACTATGGCTAATGTCTGCATGGACAGATAAGGCAGCGTTTCTGCATCTGCATCCTTCTGCAGAGGTTTGGGCAAAAGTAAAAACCTCTGTCTTAATAAGTTATGTATTTGGGTCACTGGTTTTAAGAAAGAAAAGAACAGCTTGAAAAATGACCTAGAAAATTGAAAAGTTAGGGTGTAATTGGAAGAAAAACATTTAAAAAAGGTAATAGGTCTTGCTCTCAGTTTGCCAAGGAAGGTGGTGAAATTGCATCTTTTTGCTTTCTTTAGGCCCACTGAAAGGAGATTATTTAGACCCAGGTCTCTCCATGATGACTGGTGTAAAAATAAGGTCACCCTTGCTTGGTTCTCCTCCAAATGCCCTTTTCTGTAAAACCATAATTCTAATTTGGTGTCATAATAAATGTATGGTAAAAGACTCTGTGGAATTAAAATCTACTAGGGCATTTTACAGAAGAAAGGTTCTCCTTTTCAGGAGCTTAACTCTCAAGGATCCTCATTTCCTAGAGTCTTCCTCACTGTTATTTGACCGTTTACATGTCTTATACCATCCACACTCTCCTTTTCTGAGTTCACGCCTCATGACTACCTAGAATCGTAACCATGAAGTAGTCTCCTAAAAGATCTTCCTGACTTCTGTTGCCCCTCCTCTAATTCATTTACCAAACTACTACACAGGCCAAAGTTTCTACAGTAGCAATCTGATTATGTCATTTGTCCATCTCTCCAAGGATTTTTACCACTTACTGTTGGTTAATGGCCAGATCTCAGTAATAGTTTATTTGTTCATTCCTATCTCCCACAAAAGTATACCTCAACCATCCAGCCTTATGCATAATTACTCCAGAAACACAGGTAATTCAAGCATAAAATATTATTTAAGTTGAACTATATCATGCTGTTCAACACCATCTTGCTGTGTGCATTTGCCACAAATGCCCAATTCCTTCTCTAGTGTTCTGCCTGGTTAATTCGTAGTGCTCCTTCAAGAACTCTCATGTTCCACCTCTCCTTTGAAATTCCTGAACCATCCCTCCCCTCTTCTCAATAGGTTATCATTCCCTCTATCGTTCCCTTTTATTTTGTCCATGCATCTTTCAACACATGACATATTACATAGATTATGTGGGGCTTTAAAATTAATTTTCTATCTTCCTCCACTTTACAGGGTGGTCTGACACCTTTATAACCAATGCCCTAAATAGTAAAGACCCTCAGTGAATATACTATAAATTAACAATTTAAGATTTATTACAATATGATAATTTACATTTGTAGTTCATTATTACATTTGATTGAACTGGGACTCTGTCCTATTATTATATTTTCAGTAGCTTCACAATATTGGTCCGATGATAAGTGTCCAATAGAACAGTGTGAATAGATGAGTCAGATGAGAATGTTCAATTGCTGAACTAGATGCAAACAATATCGTAAAGAAGAAATACTTTGTCTCTGGTCCCTACTCACCTACCCTTTCACTAGGCCACACTGTTAACTCTCCTTTTCCCTTTGCCAGGTCCTATACTGTGCCCATTCTCACTGGCTTTTGCTGTTCTTCCCCTGACCCAAGTTGAATAACCCTTGCCACGTGTGATTTTTATTGAGCTCTTTGTTAGTGGAGGACTCAGGCATATTGGTACTTTAATAGCAGTATACCGAACAATAAAATAATTCTAAGATCCAAATGAATGAATCATTAAAAAGGAATTTCAAGTAATTTAACGAACACAATAATAGCTGTTTGGGAAGGTGTGGAGGCAGAGAGTAGAAAGGGGGAAGAAAGGAGCAGTAATTCAGCAGGCCTGGGACGGTCAGTTTCCATGGAGTGAGGTCATTGACGAGCAGGTGATCACCATGTCCTGTTTCTTGACCATGAGAAAGTGAGCCGTGTAAATATCAAGCATTTTTTATAAGATACATATTTATTCAGAATTGTAGGAAGCCATATTTTTACATAAGAGTCTATGATTTGACGGTCTTAAAGTCATATATTTTCAAAGTACAAAGAACTTTTGATGGCACTATATTTTTAGTAAATTCCATCTTAATATTTTCATTTTATGTGGCATAACAAATTATAATAGGACCACTTTTAATCAATCTGTGTTTTCATCCTTTTAATTTCCATGTCTATTTGGGACATCCATTAAAGTCAATATCCTTAATTTAATGGAAGATTTCTTTTTGAAGTTACTACATTTTTTTTTCTGTCTAAATTAACACTGAGGATATGTAATGGATATGTTAAACAGATAATGCTATTAATGGAAAAACTGCATAAATTAAACACAAGCCTGATAATTTTCAGAGCATGTTTTATTTTCAACAGTTTAGACTCTCTTATTCAGTGAAAAAACATTCTGAGGAAAACAGACCTCTATCCTGTATTGATTATTACCCTAAATTTATAATCACTAAGGTATAAATTTTAGTCACTAAACCTTATTTTGACTTTGATATGGATTGAGTCAAAGGAAGATACAAACTAATGTTCAATCTCTTATGGATGACACAGTCACACACACACAAATAAATAATCTAGGGTTTCAGTTAGTTTTCATGTGCTAATTATTATGATTTAAGAAACTTACAAGATGAATAGTAGATTAAGAAATTTCAGGATAGTAGATTTAAAGTTTAAAATGTTAAAGGAGGTAAAGAGCAAAATGTTGTCTTCTAATACACTTTCTCTTTACAAACAAAATAGCAAGAGCACTATATAAAAAGAAGCAGTAGAGTTTTTAAAATTGTTTTGTGGTTTTCTGTTTTGTTTTTGACATCTGAAAGCATTTAGAAGTAGATACAACTTGTGATATTCTTAAACTGCTGATTATATATTTATTATGTATTGATTTTACAAACTATATGGCCAGTTACATATCCTAATGTTCTGTAAAGAGCATTTTTTTTTCCTTACTGGTACGGTGAATGAAAAATGCTGATGTCTTACTTATTTCAATAATAAAAGAATTTTTAGGAAATGAACCTCACAAAATATGTTGAGTCTTTCCTAAAAATAGAAGCTAACAATGTTTAGAGTCATTAATTTGATTACTCTGGCAACATTTATGTTCAGTCTGAGAAAATAATGCTAAATTTTATATTTCCATAGCCTCATGCTCTTGTTCTCTCTAATTTTCTCTATTACCTGTGAATACACATGCACACACACACACACACACACACGCACACTCACACAGGCTCACACACACACACACACACACACACACACACACACACACACACACACACACACACACACACACACACACACACACACACACACACACACACGCACGCTCACACAGGCTCACACACACACACACATGCACGCTCACACAGGCGCGCGCGCGCACACACACACACACACACACACGCACGCTCACACATTAAGTTTTTCGGCAATCAAGCAAGAGATCTTTCTGTTGTCCATTAAGAGATGAAACAATGTATCATAGAAAGGTTAACGAGCATCTAGATGAGATGGAACCCAAGGGTTTTAATAATATTCATTCAGTGATTTTAAACGTAGCCTTGGCCTCCTGCTATATCCGTGCCTGTGGAAAAGTATCCCACACTGCAGAGGAGCATGATGGAACCACAGCTGCCATAAAGGTCATGTTGTTTGGATGATAAATGTGCTTATCTAACTATCCACATTATTTTATAGATAAAAAATATTTTTGAAGAAATAATAAAAATACTTCCAGTTTGGTGTTTGGAACTATTTTATGCTTTTGTGGCCTTTTTTTTCTAGTGTAATTAAAGACTAAAATTTGGGCAATCAATCAGTAATTTCCAACAAACATTAATAAACCTAAATTACAATGTGTCAAGAAGTTTTGACAAAAGGCATATTATTGCTATTATATTAAATACACCATCTTAGGAACTTTTGGCTACACTATTATCATAAAAAGCTTTTGGATTTTTAATATCATGACCCATTCACAGCATCCACTAGGGTAGCTCATTATTAAAATGGATGTAAAGGGAGCCACAAACAAAGGAATGAAAAATAACTGTCGCCAAGTCCTTCCTTCTTTCCTAAAATTCCAAAACCTAGATAAGTTGACCAAGTATGTGGCTCAAAAGGAAACAAAGAGCAACAAGGGTTTGGTGGCCATTGTTGTGTATGGGTTCCAATCACTTAATTATGGGTATGATGGCACGTGTCAAGCTCTGTGAGGACCACTAAGGAGCACGGATGTGCAAGAAGATGAGAAGTCTAACGGCGATGGAAATCATCCATGCTATCCATAAGTCAACATTTAAGTCTTAAATAGAGAAGGGGAGCGGGGGAGCAAAGAGAAGAGAAGGGAAGGGAAGAAAAAGGAAGGAGAGGGAAGGGGAGCATAGGGGAGGGGAGAAGAGAAAATAAAGCTGTTGCTATGGACCATTTAACCCACCCTGACTATGCATGAGCCACTCTGGCTGCCTATAAACAACCTTTTCCCTTAAAACTTCCACAGCACTTCCCTATGCCACACGTCCAGCACCCACCTGCACTGGTCTGTGTTATTATTTGTTCTAGCAGGGATTTCTTTATAACTGCCAGCTAGATTATAAAATCCTGTAAGGTGTAGGTAGTATTTTATCATCTTTTGATTACCCTCTCCCTCCAGAACATTGATCAGTCTCTTCCATAATTTGTGTTAAATAGGTGTTCATTTTTATAGAACCAAATATAGCCTGATGCCATCAATAGAAATTCAGAAAATGTTCTTAAATATAATTTAAACATACAACGGTTATTCAGGCAAAATCATTCTGTGGGCTACGTCACTGTACAAAAATGCCCCCAAAATAAAATTAGGAGCATGAAAATGGATTCAAGGGGCTTACTAAATAGTAGTAGGACTTTTGAAACTAGGGTAGCTCTTGCCTGGCTTCCAGTAGATCTGAAGGAGGAGCTAGGTCTCTAAGCATCTATAAATGCACTCCGCCCTGGCTGGACCTCACCTTTCCGGGGCCCGAGTCACAGCGCTTAGTTTGGAAACTGCTAATAAATGCAGGTCATCAGAAAGTTCCTGAACCCTCAAGGGTAATGTGACACCAAATCAAATAAGTGGAAAATATCGATAAAGAGATAGAGACAAATAAGGAGATACATATACTAATGAGAGGTTTTATTAGAGCTTTCTCCTGGAGGGGAGATGGTTCACATGTCCATCTTTTAGGATGAGGGTTCGAGGGTGTGCCCCATCCTTAAGATAACAATCCTCATCCTACTAAGACTTCAGGAAAGAGCGAATTTTCAAAAATTGGGACATAAATGGGAAACACAGAAATCATTGACTTGCAAAAAGTTAATTGACTTAATGATAGGGGGTACAGTCAAAGTAAGAGAAGTGAAAAAGAAAATAAAATTAAATCTATTCTCTACTACTGCTCCTAGAGTTAAAGCTGTTAAGTTGCAAAGCTCCATGTCATCCTCTACCTTTATTATTAAATTATAATTCTCATCATTAAGAACAG